>PVLD010036772.1:0-10734 GCA_004027595.1 Dinomys branickii
AAGCTCTTTCATGGCCTGTTGGAGTTGTTTAATTTCGGATGCAATCGTTTCATATCTTGAAGTTATGAGGCTTCCTGGTTCCCCTGTATCTTCATCTTCAAAACTTGTTCTGGGTGGGGTTGAGTTTTGAGACTGCATTTTGCTCCTCTGTTTTCCCATTTTTGGGTATCAGATTCAAAATGTGGAGCTATAAATTCCAAAGGCAGTTGAGCAGGCGGAGGTCTGCTGCAAAGGCTGCTCCAATGATTCCTTCTCTTTGGGAGAATGTCCCTTAAGCTTTCTGCTGAGATTTGTTCTTCTGTCTTCCCTTTTTTGGGTATCTGATTCAAAATATTGAGCAGTAGATTCCCCAGGCAGTTCAGCAGGCGAAGGTCTGCTGCAGATGTTGCTCCAATGACTTTTCTTTGGGGGAATGTCCCTTAAGCTTTCTGCTGAGAGTTCCGCTTAAAAGGCTGTACAGATATTGGTTAGATACTCCCTACCAAGTGACCTGGGTGAGGTGTGTAAGACCGCTCCCCCGCCCTCCCAGGGTTCTCTGCAGGTATAGGGATGGATCTCCTCCCCCACTCGGTGATCTGGTCGCCAGCGCAGATAGCGCACCAGTTATTGGAGTCCCTGCAGGCAGGAAGGTTCCAAGGTGCCAGTTTATCCTTTGGGGCTTTCTGCGCGGCCCGCCCGATGCACGCGAAGTGTGTGACTGCTGGGCGTTGCTGCCGCTAAAAAGCCGATCTCTGTCGGGAGTCCCCCGAAAGCTGCGCCGGCTCGGGAGGCGGGAGGGACCGAGCTGGCTATGCTCCCAGGGCGCTCGGACCCAGCCAAACTTCCTCCCCGCGTGGAGCGTCTCTGGCTCCCAGCGTTTGGGGCCCTCTGCGCGGCCTGCCCGATACGCGCGAAATGTGGGACTGCCGGGCGTCGCCGCCGCCAAAAAGCCGATCTCTGTCGGGCGTCGCCGGAAAGCTGCACCGGCTCGGGAGGCGGGAGGGATCGAGCTGGCTGTGCTCCCAGGGCGCTCGGACCCTGCCAAACCTCCTCCCAGCATGGAGCGTCCCTGGCTCCCAGTGTCTGGGGCTTTCCCACGTCTCGCCACGGCAGCCTGGGCCGCCCTACCGCATCTCCCCCGGCAGCTCAGAGAAATACGCCCAGTTTGAACTTCCCAGCCGAGGTCCCGGCATTCACGCTCGCCAAGTCTGTCTCGAGCTGGTGGTGTTTATTAAGGAGGAGCGCTCCCTTGTTGCTCACCTGGTCGCCGTCTTCCCGGAAGTCGAAAACCAAATTTAAACAAAGTAATTAATCAAAGCTGCTGAGAGATTCTGCAAAAATCTTGAGTCTAATAAAATGTTACCCTTTTGAAGATAATTTGGAAGAAATTTTATCTGGATGTCAGTCTCTGCTGTTTAGTGCTTTTAAAATCTTGTGAAAATAGCAGACCTTCTCATAAGTCCCACTATATACCTCACATTAGGAGCCTTCTGTGACCTGAGCCTGGTTATAGGCTTAGAGGCAAAAACGTGGTGAGCACGGATCTTGAGGAGTGTCAGATTTGTTCTGCTTGGTTAACACAAGGGTACTTTCCCCTGGTATACTAGGAGAGGCCAACTTGCAGGGGGTGGAGGTGGGGATGCCTCTGCCACTGTGGCTAAGGAAATTTCTTTCTTTAGCAAAATAATCCATTAACATCTAGAAACTGGACAGCCTCAATTTCCTTGGGGTCCTCCCACACATCTCCATCCCAATCTGTGGGGTCCCTTTCTGTTCTGATAGATCAGTGCCCTCATCTTTGCTTTAGATAGCCTTCAAGGCTACGCATTAAACTTATGTTGTAGTTCAGCCAATCAAATTGTGAAGGCCTGTGCTTAGGTTTCTGCAATTTCAGCCTTGTAGCTAAGAGTGGACATTTTCTTTCAGGACACACTTAGAAAATTTTACATTTCTTATGTGTGTCTGGATCTAGGAACTTAAATCACTGGGCTCCTTATTTTCCTTTATTAATTTGTCCTTATAGCCAGAAGACTTTAGATTGCCTGTGGATGTTTTGAGCTGTTTGTTTTCCTTCACTAGTTTGTCCAGGGATGCTGAGAGCAACTGGCCAGCATCATTATGTTTCCTCCTCTGCCAAGGATATTCAAAGCTTTCATGTATGGAGTCTCTAAATTCCTGACAACTTTCAAGTGCTGAATTAAGATAATCAAATGGATCTACACTGCATGTTAGTTTAAACAGTTTGTAACAAGGATTGTCAGAATTCCCCATAGAATTAGGAGAGACCATGGTGTCTTTAGATCTTATCAAATTCGAGAAATGACTCCAAGAACCTCTAAAGTCATTGAAAAATTTCATCATTCTAATTCTCTAGAGCCACTCCCAGTACCAAATTCTGTATCAGTGTTTTACTAGAGAAACAGAAATAACATAATATATACAAATGTATAGGAAATCACAAGATTGGCTTATGATAGTCATCCCGAGTCAGATGAGGAAGTGTGCAGAGGGTATCTGCAAGCTGGAGACTGAAGATCGGTCCAAGGTGTGGAGCTCACTGCAGTGTCCATGCAAGTCCACATCAGGGGCCGATGGGTCTGTGACAGAAGGCTGACAAATCTACACAAGAAGGATGTAGGATAGAACCTAAGAGTCTGCTCTGGAACCATGGTAGAAACCTAAGTCTGCTCTGGAACCCAGGAGATGATGTCCAAGCTGAATCCAAAGGCTGGAGCATCTCTGAATAACAGAAGCAGATCTGCCCTTCCTCATTTCCCCTTTATACCATGAGGCATGAGCAGCCCTATGCTGTGTCTTCCATGTCCTCGGGTGTAGAATTGCTGAGCTGATTTAGTTAAACTTTTAAACTTCTCAAACTGACACAATCAATCGACCATCACACCTATCTTGGATTTCATTCATTTATTCAAGATACATAAATGTTCAGGGTATTTTGCTCAGCATTGACCATAAAGAGCGTGAACTTATGAAGATGTGGTCTCACATCATGGATATACGAGGGATATGACAGACACTGTATACTGTTGGTACGGTGTAGAGAATTATGGGTGTTATGTGACCAGTAGAAAGGTAAGAAGAAACTCTGTGGAAACTGGGACAAGCAAAGTCACACTAAAAGAAATACCAGCCTTTGAGCTGGATGCCACTGACCAAGTATCATTCTGTTAGGTGGCAAAACAGTAAGAATAATAATAGCTCATGAAGATGTTCTTCATGGCTAAAATGTGAGATTAAGAGAATTTTAAATTTCCTATGTAACCATTCTTAAAGTGTGCGTACATGCAGCATATAAAAAGTTATTTTTCTGCAAGTTCAAAGTTATCCATTTTCCTATTACTTAAAATTTCCTCATAAGGAGGGTAGGAAACCTTTTTTCCATATCTTAGACCAGAATAGTTGTTCCACAGAACAAAATGTGAGAGTATCTACACATAATGTGAAAGTGTATCTTCACAAAATGTGAGAGTGCACAGGGGGAAGATGTTGAACCCCAGGGTTTCCATCTCTGTGAATCAGATGGGTGGGAAATGGCCACTGATTTCAGAAACAGCTTCCCAGCTGACCAGTGCCATGGATCATAATGATAACGGGAACCTACTAGCACCTCACCCTGAGACGATGAAAGCAGGGGTTTCCTCATTTAAGGGATGGTCTTGCTTTATTTCAGGTGTGTTCATCTTTCAATGCACTCCATGAGAAATATATTATTGTCAATTTCATATGAAATATATATTTGAAAAACCATATGAAGTTTCTCATTCAGAAAAGACACCAGTGGCCTGGTGACACCAGGCACTGCTGGTATTTATGACTGTGGAGGGGTTGTGTGAACATATTACAGCAGTTCCCAAAATGTTAAATATTGAACAGAAATATTCACTTTCCACTCTTTCTGAGTTCATGAAGTGGGATCCCTTAACACTGATCTGACAGTTCTCCCTGAAATAAGAGGAGCCTCTGCTCACACAGGGATACATACACAGGGCATTCCTAAAATGGTACAGACTGAGCCCTGAAGAGGCATCACTGGGATGGGTCAGGCTGCACAGAATAGTAGCTCACAGAGATGGAGAGGAAAGAAAAGGAAGCAGGGAGCTCTGTATGGACCAAATGCAACAGCAAGAATGAACACTGACCCAGTTCCCAGCATGGGGCGGGGCATAGTTGATTTTCTTTGAGCTGCAGAGGACCCTGTACCAAGTGGGTGATGTTGTCAAAGTGCAGGTGCGGAAATGAGGTTGAGAGAAGAGGACTGTGCTTAAGAGCTTCCAGCAGCTGCGGAAGCTCTGGATTTCGGTTTGAGAAAGTATTAAAGTGTCAAGCCAGTTGGAAGACAGGATTTGAGCTGCGCTTTCTATAACTCTGTAACTAATATTAAAGAAGGAATGCCGAATGCAATTATCTGAGGGGTCGAGGTGAAGGCCCCCGGACCTCCTCAAGGCTTTGTGAGAGCTTGGACTGGCACCTGTCCCTGTCTGACAACAGGATGGTGTAGTCAGCCTGTCGCTCTTTGTCACAGATGGTCACATGCAACATCACGTGAATCAGAACTTGAGGTGATTTCCACAAAATAAGGCTGAATTATAAAAGACTCTTTCCTGAAAAAGAAAGATATCAAATCTTCACTTTAGTCTGGAATCTATTACTCTTTCCTAAGCTTAAGGCTAGTATCAGTCCTCCTGTGTCTGCCAGCCCTGCCCTGTAGCTATATAGAGCCCATAGTGTTACAAAAGCGCCACTCTGTGCAGCCGTTCCGAGCCTGTTGTGGGTGTAACCTCAGGCCTCTGCCGGGCTCAGCCAGTGGAATCTGCACAGCTGCAAGCCCACACTTCCTTCTGTTAACTGAGTGACAGAGGTACCCTCCTCTGCCTCCTGCTCCACTTTGGAGGGGTAAGATGAGCAGCCTGAGTAAACCACAGAGAGGAAAGCGTATTTTCTTGCTCTGCAGTGGTAATTTCTGGGTAGCCCTTCTGTGGGGTTGCCAAATTAGATACAAGACATTTAACTTTCACATTTAAATAAGCATTGAATAATTTTAGTATGAATATATAAGTATAAATACTTGCATAATAGATAAGTACCTCCATACAATATTTTGCATATGCATTTATTGCCAGTTAGTGTTGTTTATTTCAAGTTCAAATGTAACTGGGGAAGCTGTTTATTGATTTTCTAAATCTGGCAGGCTTACCTGTGTGTCAATCTAATGCCCAGTCCCTGGACTCAAGGAGCTCAATCTGGGGGCATCAGATATATATTCATCAATTAGAAAAGAAGAATGATAAGCTCTTCTTAATGGTACCATAAAGTGCTTTGGAATCTGATGAAAGAATGCCTAATGGAGAATTGAATGAATTAAGATATAGTCTTTTGATATCAGTGTCTTTCTGTTTTACATCTGAGACTCTCATTAAGCTAATGACACAAGAAGTTGGTACAGGCTTGGGAAATAAGACAAAATCCCGTTGAAAGTGGGAAGCCCTGCAAGACAGTATTCTAAGAAATACCATGGTCAGTTGCATCATTTATATACTTGTTTCATAAGAGAGACTCATTTTCTATTTCTTACAATGCTCATAAAGATAGATTTGATTTATATTATCAAAAAGGAGTCTCTTTTCCAAACTATGAGTAGAATCCAGTTTTCACTTATTTACTGCAAACACTCTATAGTACTCTTATTATGATATTTCCCACATCTCTTGTTTCTAATTCTGTGTCCTTTTTACATCATAAATTCCAGTGGGTGGATTTTTTATCTCTTATTCTTTATATCATAAAGCCCTCATCAGTGCACATGATAACATAGATGCACAACAAGTACTGAGTTGACTGTCAGAATTAATGCCCTTTCAGGGGAGGTAAACCAAAGTTGGAAGATTGAATATTTGTGCACATATTTTTGTGTGTGTGTACGTGCTTCTGTGCTTATTATATGCATGCTTTTGGACAGTATGTGGTGACCACACAGATATGTAGCTATGGAGAATTTATTGTGGTGCCAGTCACCACTGTATGAAGAAAAAAGGAAATTCAAATAAGAACAGAATTAAAAAACCAGCAATATGTTAGCAGAGAAATGTACTCACTTGTGTTAGATCATTTTGCAATATATTTTTATCTTTTAACCCCTCCACTTCCCATATTTATCATCCTAATCACTGCATGCATGTTGCCTCACCTACTGAATAAATTGTTACCCCTGGACCCTGCCATTTCAAATTCCTTTTGTTCTTTTCACATCATTTCTCCAACGCAAGATAAAATTTTATATATGCATACACATACACACAGAGCCCCATGGAAAGTAGGGGAATTCACTCATATTAATTAGTTACAGTTGGAGAGAAACAGATTCCCTTATAGTCTGCTCTTTTCCTTTCTGATTTCAGCAACTTTATGCTGCTGGTCTTCCTCAACTCAAATTGTCTACTCTTCTGGCAGTTTTATTTTTTGTTTATCTATATTAAGCCAAAAACATGTGTTTCAAGAAATGTTTGCAGAAAGCATGAGGCAATATCTTTGGAATGTATTTTTGGTATATACATACATTTATATATTTGTAAACGTATATAAAATGTGTATACATGTACTGTATACAGGAAGAGTCTAAGATTGTAGCATGAGTAATATTTCTAAAAGTCTGCATATGCATAATTTTGCTTGAACTCAAAGATTGAAAATACAAAAGTGTGTATTCATCCATGTTTTATAGACTACTAGGTACACAGTGGGTGCTTGATAAATGTTAAATAAAAATAATCTGGTCCTAACCCCCTATATCTGTCTGCAATTAAACAATGGGTTGCAAAATTATGTACAAGTGATTTTTATTAGGTTTTATTTTCCTAGGCAGCAGGTAGAGGATTTAGCATGTGCTGCGCACTGCCGATCTTCCCCAGAGTGACTTACTGTGTGGTTTAAACAGATAAAATCCCGACGCGCGCCCTGAAGGGAGACTGTGAGAACGAACACCAGCATTCAGCCTGACTGTCTTTGCTGTCTTTCTCTCTTTCTTGTACCTCAATCTCATCATTTCCTTTGAAATAGATAAAGGTCTCTGCATTTTGAGTAAATCACTCCTGCAGTTCAAACTGGTAAAAATTTCAAATGCCAATTTTAAGCTTTTTAATCAGCAAGACCTAAGTGAATTTCATGTGTGTGTGAGAAAGTATGATTGTGTCTGTGGTGTTGCTTGCATTTTGTTGATTTGAGTTTTTAAAATTTGGATTGAAGTATACATTATGCTTTAATTGTCGATGATAGAAGACCCTCCCTTTCTAGCCATGAGTGAGAGAGTGATTACTTTGTTTGAATGAGGTGTGGAAGACTCATGAACTCTCTTACAAACTAATTATAAAACCCTAGAATATAATGTAACATCATGTGGTCTATTCCTCTGCCTAAGGCATCCCTCTTTATCTTTGTCCTGCCACTTATGAAATAATGCAGAAAATCTTAATGATGAAATGATCTCTTCAGAAGTCAGGTCCTTATTTTTATTTCTGAGACTGTCTAATTATGATTGAGTCATACTTGTCATTCACTGGCATTTCCTCTACGATCACCAAAAGAGCAGTCTACAATCTATCACATGGTCTCCCATGCCATAAGCTAGTTCTTATGTTTGCATACCTTGTACTAGTTTGGTTATCAATGATTTTCTCATTATGAAAGCCTATGACAAGCATTTAGCTCTGATACTTTTTAAGCTGCTAACACTGACCATCCCCTTCTTCACATAGTCTGTTTTATTTCTTTGCCTGGACAATCACCATCTATTCTTCCTCAGTCTCCCTTGTTAACATCTCCACCTTTGCGAAGCATTTCGTGTAGTGTCCCTGATGTGTCATCCCTTGGAGCTCTTTTACAGCTATACTCACATCTTTGGTAAGTTTTTGACATATCATTGCTTTGAAATTCCCATCAATAACTAAAGATCCCAGAATTCATATATCAAGTCACCTGAAAGTACCTATTAAATTCTGATTTTCTACTTAAACATCTGCTAGGATCTCAAGCACAAAATATCCCCAAGCTGAAACCTTTGTTTTCTCCCCACCTAAGTAATCTGCTTTTTAAATGGTACATGATGGTTGCCCCACTTTAACCAGCTTGCTCCAAATGAAATACCCCAAATCCTTACAATTTTTGTTTATTTTGCTCTATCACCATGAGGAATGATTGTCAGCAAGACTTGTGTGTGTATTGATTTCATCTCTTTTGTAAAATTTGGATTCAAGTATACATTGTTTTTCTTTAAAGAAAGCATTAATTGGCTATTTTAACAAATTATTGAGAATATGCAACCAATAATAGTTTTCATACTTATTTAATTGTATGATGGTAAGTTTATTTCTTTAAATTTTTATTTGAGTTTGTCAGTATAATTTAGGTATACAAAGTGACTACATTCATTATAGGGAATTTGTATCTGTATATGACATATCTTGGTTCCTTTTTGACCCATTTTTTTCCACTTTACCCTCATTTTTAAAGTTTTATGGAAAAAAGGTAAAACAAAATTTCATAACAAAATAATAGGAGGATAACAATAGTTAATATTCTGCATAGTTATCCTTAAAGTAGGACTATTGTTATTTTTAAAGTAGGACAAGACATGGGCATAAAAATTTCTCCAGTTGATATTAGCACAAACCTTCCTTATCAATGAAATAAGACACTAAGAGTATAACTAACTTCCATTTTTTCCCCTTTTCCTTTCTTTTCTTTTCCTTTTCCCTGATCCTAGTTCCTTTTCTCTTCTGAAAAATTTCTTCCCACTTCATATCTATTCTGTCTGTTAGACCTCATTTACTCTTTCAGTTTCTCACACCAGGGAAACAATAAGATGTTTACACATGTGAGTCTCATTTATTTCAATTATGAGAATGATATCAAGTTGCATCCATTTACCTATAAAAATGTCAAGTTTGGGAGCTGCACCTCAGACAGTGGCGGGAACTCGGTGAGCTGCTGCCCGCCCCCCGCCATGAGCTTGGGACCAGGCAGAGACACAGACAGCTCTAGGGGCCTAGGATCCACTCCCCACCCTTCCCCACCTCTTCCCTCCCCCGTCAGAGCACAGCTGCACCTAGGAGAGTGGCAGGAACTCTGGTGAGCTGCTGCTACCCCCCACACAGGAACTTGAGACTAAGCAGAGACCCGGACAGCTCAAGGGGCCTGGCTCTGTTCCCCGCCCCTCCCCTCCTGCCCCTTTTCCCCGTTGGAGGGGAGCTGTACCTCAGACAGCTGTGGGAATTCTGGTGAGGCAGCTCCACCTCTACCCCACCAGCTTGGGAGCCCAGAGGAGCCCCAGATAAGCTCAAGGGCCTCAGATGCTCCTCCCTGGCCCCACCCCACACCCTCAGGGAGCTAAGCTGAAACTCAGACAGCTTCAGGGGACTCAGTGACTGCATACCTACCCCTCTACTGGTGTGGGAACTGGGCGGGGTAGTGGCAGTGTATGGAGACATGGTGACCACTACCTACCCACTACTATACCCCAGAGGAAACAGGGCTGAAACCAGGACAGCTTGGGGAACCCCTGAGTGGGAACCAAGCTGAGCCACAGAAAACTGTGGGAGCACTGGGGATCACGCCCAGCCTGCACACACGCACCACTGAGGAAGTCACACTGAGCATGAGGAAGCTTTAGGTCCTTGCCCCACATCACCCTGGGAGTGAAGCTGAGCTCCAGGGAACCTCTGCATCTCTGAAAATGACAAAAAGAAGGAGCAAAATGCAATCTCAGACTTCTAACCTTCCCAGAATAAGTCCAGGAGATACTGACAAAGACGAGCTTGGAAGTCATATATCATTGAACTTTTGAAATGATAGCAGCTGAAGTAAAGAAACAATTCCATCAGGCCATAGAGGACATCAGATCTGAAATAATGTCTGAGGTAAGAAAAGAAATGACAATAATAATGAAAGAATCGCTTAACACATCTAAAGAAGACATGGGAAAAAATAGAGGAGGATAGTAAATAAATGAAAACCTTGAATGAACAATATAGGAAACAATAGGAACGCATAAAGCAGATTCAAACAGATGTTCAGGAATTTAAAACTTCCACTGAAAGCTGGGAAAACTGCTTGAATGAAGCTGAAGATAGACATTCAGACCTTGAAGACAGCATTGCTGTGAATGACTGTGAAAGGAAGGATCTTTTAAAAATAACAAGAAACCAAGAAATAACAATTCAGCAGCTGCAAGACAAAGCAAAGTAAATCAATGTAAGATTGATTGGTATCAATGAAACAGCAGGTGTCAGCACAAGTGATATAAAAACTATGGAAATAATAGCAGAAAATTTCGCAAGCATGGAATAAGAATTGGACATCCGGTAATGAAGCTTATAGAACTCCAACTAGCCATAACCTAAATATATCTATACCCAGACATATATTGATCAAGATCCTAGAAATTCAACTAAAGAACAGATTATTAAAAGCTGTGAGAGAAAAGAAACAGATCACCTATAAAGGAAAGTCCAGCAGAATCACGGCAGATTTCTCAGCACAAATCATCAAGTCAAGAAGAGCTTGGAAGATCCGGGGAAGATGGCGACCAGGTGAGCAGCAAGGGAGCGAACCTCCTTAATAAACACCACCAGCTCGAGACAGACTTGGCGAGCATGAATGCCGGGACCTCGGCTGGGAAGTTTAAACTGGGCGTATTTCTCTGAGATGCCGGGGGAGATGTGGTAGGGCGGACCAGGCTGCCGTGGC
>PVLD010036773.1:0-10734 GCA_004027595.1 Dinomys branickii
AAATTGGCTTGCCTCTTGCCAAAGACTGAAAATAGACGCAAGTCTAGCACCATGCACCAAACTCAAGTCAAAATGGATCACAGATCTCAATATTAAAACAGAAACATTAAACCTATTGGAAGAGAAGGTACGTAAAAATCTTGAAGACATAGGAGTAGGCAGAGAGTTCATGAACAAAAATCA
Organism: Dinomys branickii; assembly: GCA_004027595.1. NCBI lineage: Eukaryota > Metazoa > Chordata > Mammalia > Rodentia > Dinomyidae > Dinomys > Dinomys branickii. The sequence goes on from PVLD010036773.1 coordinate 184, forward strand.
AACTGCAAGGGAAACATTTCAAAGAATCAATAACTGGGACATCATTTTACTGAAAAGTTTTTGCACATCTAAAGAAATCACCAGCAGAGTAAAAAGAAAACCCACAGATTGGGAAAAAATCCTAACTGGCTGTCTCTCAGACAAAGGCCTTCTATCTAGAACATACAAAGAATTAAAAAACATGAACCCATCCAAATTCAAAGACCCAATCCAGAAATGGGCATCTGAGATGAATACACACCTCTCAGATAAAGAAATACAAAGGGCAAATAAATATATGAAAAAATGTTCTACATCTTTAGTCATTTGAGAAATGCAAGTGAAAAGAACATTGAGATTTCATCTCACCCCAGTGAGATTGGCTAGCATCAAGAAACCATCCAATAACAAATGGTGGCGAGGCTGTGGAGAAATAGGAACTCTGCTGCACTGCTGGTGGGAATGCAGACTGGTGAAAGCACCGTGGAGATCAGTTTGGAGATTCCTCAGCAAACTAGGTCTAGAGGTCCCTTTTAACCCAGCTATTCCTCTTCTGGTTATTTTCCCAGAAGATCTGAAAACATCATATCACTGTGATATATGTGCACCCATGTTTATAGCAGCACAATTTATAATAGCTAAATTGTGGAAGCAACCCAAATGTCCACGCACAGAGGACTGGATTAAAAACTGTGGCACTTTTATACAATGGAATATTATTTAGCTATAAAGAAGGACAAGCTGGAGGCTTTTATAGGCAAATGGTCACAGTTAGAGACCATACTCATAAGTGTGGTAAACCAGATGTGCATGTGCAAACAGCGTATAGTATCATTAGTGTAAGAACCTGGAGGTGAAATATAAGTCGGGAGGTATGAAGGGAGACTGCTCAAAATTAGAGAGCAATCGGGATGAAGGGAAGGAGAGGAGGAAGAGGGGGATGGCTGTGTAGGGATGTATGTATGTGCGGGATGGCTGACATGGTTGCACTATTGTCTCATGTCATTTTGATGTAAGGAATAATCGATGATTAATTGTTTGATTAATCTTGTATGTCTATTTGTATTGTCCTGAGCATGTGCTTTGAAGTTATCAATGTGTAATACAACAACCATTGTTGATTCCCTGCCACCTTATCTGTAGTTCAGTTTTTGTACTGTTCTTGTGCTGCTGTGTGTCTGTTTGTTGGTGTTTTTGTGCTTTTACTTTTAAAATAAAAAATAAATAAATAAATAAATAAGGTTGGCCTAAAGTTAATAGTGTCTGAAAAGATAATATTTTGTATTCTCTTAAAATATTCCAGTGTAGAGTTATTAAAGAACAGTAAACTGTTGAGTTTAGAATCATAATCTAAAACAAAATAAAATAAAACACATCACTTCTTTGTTTTGAATGCATAGGTAAGCAGCACTTGATTTCTCAAGGGAGAATATTGATTTAGAAAATGCAGAAACCACTTCTAAATTGTGTTAAACTTAGTAAATAATTCACACAATCAATTTTCTACCATTAATGTTATATAACAGAAAATATGAATTCATTTGACTCTTTCATGGGCAAATGTTGTGTAAGTCATACCTTGGATATGAAATAATGCACATTAGTAATGCTAAGTCTGACTTGGTACAATAATGTTAGCATCAATACTTTGTTTTAGTAGTGAGTATATCCAACAATGGTACAATAGTGTATTGCTATGATCAGATCACTGTTATACTAGGTAAGCTTAATGTACATTCAATAGTTCACCTGGAAATATTCTGTAAATTTCTAAGGGTGCCTCTTGCTTTGGTGATGGCTTATGATGACAGAAAGCAAATAATAGGGTACCAGGCCAATCTTAAGAAGGTTATTCAAATAAAGTAATATAACCGTCAGTATGTCAGTCACAACTCCTGAGTCAAGGTGTATAGTGAAATGAACATGACAATGCCAAATAGAACAAAAATGGACAACGTCAGATGAAAATGAAGGTAACAGGATGTGCTTTTAAATTCACCATATAGAAGAGAGACCATCTTTTGATTTGATTTTTGTAAGTTCATAGAACATACTTGTATGTGGGGACAGAGTGCTGGGAGAACTATTTAAAGAGGCCAGAGAAAAAGAAAATAATATTTATTATCTTTCTGACTCAGGTGAAATCACAGTAGCCAGAATTTAATGAAAGCACCCCACTTTTCAAAACAATGACATATTTTAATATAAATCACTCAAAATATTTTCTTTTTCAGTTAACATGAAACATATGCACATAAAGGAACATATATACATATTGAAAGCTTACTATAATCTTAGTTACTTTGTCTTTGTTTGCTTATACATAGAAAGTTAAAATTATCCCCATCAAAGCCAGGTGTCATATGCTTTCAGGAATATTAGTAACCCACAAGCATAGTTGTCCTGAGTCTCTCTGAGGGTAAGACACACGTGTCTGTAAGGTAAGACAATAGATCCTTGCTCCAGAAGAGAGAGGGGATAAGAGGAGGCAAGGTAACTATGGCTTGGAGAGGATGAAGTGAGCTTTATGCACAGACAAGTGGATGTGACACTCTACATTGGGAAGGGCTGAGATAATAATAGGCAGAGATAGATATTTCAGGTGGTGCGAAAGCTTGGAGAAAAGGAAAGAGGCATACCCAAATATCATATGTTTAAGGGGCCACTAAGAGGAATTTTGTTAGTGAGTAGAGAGAAGACTGGGGAGATAAAATGAAGCCAGACTATAAGTTCTTCTGAAGGCAAGAATTGCTGCTTTTTACCAATAACCAAGATAATGTTAGTACTTGAGAACCAATGCATCATTAAAACGCTCATGGTTTAAATAGGAAGTGACATGGAGGATTCTGTAAGTAAAGGTTTATCTTGTGTTTCCTGACACTATTTAGGATGAACAAAGCGATTTCAAGTTTGGCCCTCCAGCAAGTGACAAAATAAAAATGGTTCAGCATATTTCACCTCAGATACAGAGCGAGAACCAAAATTGCAAGAAGAAATCAAAGTAGATATGAAAAAGAATCTATTGAAATAATACTAAATGGAACAAATTTTGATATCAAATAAGACATTCTGTAGACAGGCTGAGGGAAAGAGATTGTGTGTGCATGCTCTTGCACGTGTGTGGAAGCATGCGTGTGCATTTGTGTACGTTTTTGCACAATCTACCCTAGTAGGATAAATTAAGAGAAAGTACCTTGATAGTATATTTAGGTGGTTTCATTCTACAAATCTGGGGTGCCACATCTAATTAAAACACTATTCAATATGCACAGAAGATATTAAGGAAAATATTAATATTAAAATAAGGAAAGTTCCAGAGTCACTCTAAAATCATTACAAACATTTAAATTTCCATTAAGTAAAATGGGACAATGAATCTTTAAAGATTCCTAAATGGGTGGCCCTCCACATTGTATATTCTACTACTTATGAATGGCCAATTGTAAGGAATCCAAATTCCAACAGACAACTGGCCTGCGGAGGTGTTTAGAAGTGCTTAGAATTTCAAAGAGCTCAGAATAAATGCGAGCCCTTTGATAGGATAATTTATGCATAAAGTGGCAGGAAGAGGTGTCTGACTTGTTCTTGGAAAGTTCACACATAGCTGTATTAGGAGTTTAACACAATCTTTGGTAATTTCTCATATGTAGTGAAACTCTAGACAAGACAGTTTTTTACGCATTAAAATATTACTGATTGGTTCTATACATAAAAATCATTGAATATTCATATTACTTCACCATAAATAATGAAGTTATATTATTTGAAAAGTATAAATTGTGATCTGTGTGCTAGGGCATCATTTAAATTGAACATCATCAAAACCAGCCCAAAGAAAACCCGAGATGAATTAACAATTCAAAGGGACACTTGTGTTCAATGTCTTTTTGTGAGCATCAAAAACTCACAGGAAACTCTAAATCCTTGAATGTATAGAGCTATTTAGTAATCTGTAGCCCTTTAGAAAACAAAAAAAAGGCTGAAATACCCATTGTTTTTCATAGACCAGTTGAGCGTTTCACACAGGTAATGTTAAAAGAGGCCATCACTAACACTTCAGTCTTTGACTAGCTTTTTTTCCACAGGGTACATATTAGAGAATGCAGAAAAAAGTGTACCATTTCAAAAAGGAAATCACACTTTGAAAATGCATACAATTTTATAGTCTAACACCGTAAGTTTCGAATCTTTCCGGTCTTGCATGCTTACCATTTAATTTGCTTCTTATGGGTACACTGGGGAGAATTTAAATTTCAAAGATCTATTTTGTTCTCAGAAACAAAACTCTCTGATTTGTACAGTTTCTATTGCTGAGTCAAAGAAAAATTCCTGAACTTAGAAGCTGCTTGGCTGATATGTAACATTTTAGGGACTTCGTGGGGTTTATCTGAGAATTTCTTACACGCTCAGCTGATGCAGTTCAGAGTAGTGTGATTGAGTCTCTGTTCGGACTCCAAGCCTGGGTCCTTGTGTCTCTACACATGAGCTACAGCCTTGCATTTTTCTCTCCCAGAGCTCAATTCCCCAGTACCACCTATATTTCTGAGCAAAGTGAAATGCCTGGGAGGGTGCAATCATGTGCACTTTGGATTCTGGAGCTAAGCCAAAACGACCCTTATTAAAAATCTTGGTGAGCAACTGTCCTTAGATTGTATGCTGTGCAATGCAAACTAATCATGCTTTCGTTGCTCAGGCCAATAATCTGAGAAGGAGGCATTCTCATAAAGCAAATTAAAGATACTTGCTTCTCACAGTGAGTAGGAAGATGCCTGTTTTATTCGTCCAGGCAAGAATTTATGGGGCCTGAAACTTGAATGATGAAGAGGCTTCAAAGATATATTGCTTTCCTGCAGGTTGGGGGAGGGGGGCCATGCGGAGCAGGGTAGGATGTTGTACAGCAGAAGGTACTGTGGCTAAATATTTTTCTTGTGCTTTTGTACCCTTCTGATTTCAGAAGCCAGTATGTAGAATAGAGCTGTGGTTGGATACTTTGGGTTCTAATAAGGGACTGGTAAAGGCCTGTGCCTTGCTTGCTTGCTTCACTGCCGCCTGATACAAAGCCTCTCAGCAAATAAGATGCTGTAAAAAAGAAGGATTGCAGCAGGGGTAGGATTAACTCACACATTTCTGAAGAGTGACTGAACGTTACGGCCTGTGCCATGAAATCTGTGTTTAAAATGCCTCTTTTAGGACCTCCCTGAAGAGACTGACCCAAGGCAGATCTTTCATTGGGTGTGATGCCCTGAGAAGTTTATATGCTGGCTTTGGGGAAACACTGTAGGTTATTTTGGGAAACAAACAAACATGTATTTTGTACTTCTAATTATTAATGCAGCCCAAATACATGCTGGAATAGTACCTTATGTTGCTGAATCTATTTATATGAGACTAACATACTTAACAGTAAAGTTGAGCAATAATAAAAGGCTTTAGATATTTTAGTTTCATGAACACAGTCAGACACCCCAGTGAAAATCTGTGATAAATAAGTCAGGCCTTGACTTAAAGGAGCAAAGGAAGCTAAGAAGGTGTTCCAGGTGAAAGAATTCTAACTGGGCCTGGCCTCTGAGACAGGCTTGATAGACAGTTCCCTTACCCTGATAGCTGAGGGTGACTGACACTTCCCACGGCATTTTCTTGCAGAAGGATCTGTCGTGGTTGTGGATGTACCTCATTGAACATGTAGTAAATACATGCAGTGTAGCACACTTTCTAAGAGCTTGGGATTGCCATTTCATGTACTGTAATGCAAGGAGTGCAAGTTCCCTTATTTACTACCTCTTTCCAGTTAAAGAGATCTCTCAGTCAGAAGTTAGTTTCACTTGGAAATGGCAGTGCCACACTGAGCACATAACACTGTTGAGGGAGGCAGCAAATATGAGGACACTAAAGTATCTCACATCAAATCTGACACAAAGTACACACTTAAGATTAACTGATACACTTCTTTTTCAATTTGACAGAACTAGAATATTTCTACTTTATCACTGCCAGAAGTCAGCCTAAGGAATTTCTCAAAATCAAGATTCCTACAGAAGGAATAAGGTACAGCCCAAGTACACACATTCTCTAACATACTCTTCAAGGTGCTTTCCAAAACAGTGAGGGCTTACAGAAGGAACGGAACAGTGGCCATATGTAGAGAATAAAAATATGGTTTATTTGTTTATGCCTGAATTTCTGATAAACAATAACTTTTGAAATAATATTCCATAGTACATCCCTTTAGCTAGAAACATCTCAAGCTTATCCTTCTTCATGGCAGGGTAATACTCCACTGTATAAAAAACCTCACATTTTTCATTACATTTTAAGGGTACATTTTAGCTGTATATAAAAATCACATGCATCACAGACAATTTGTACCCTGTGCATGATATAACTTGCACTTTGCCCCATTCCCCTACCCTCCCTTCGACACCTCTACTTCCCATTTGCAAAGCTTCATTTCTACATTCTTCTTTTCTCATTTTTTTCTACTTTTCCCTCCTTTCCTTTCCCCCTCTGCTCTCTGTTGCCCTCCTCACTTGAACATTTTCCTCCTATTTCAAAGTACATTTTATTCTTACTTACACTTTCAGTTTCTCACACCAAAGAAACGATGCAGTATCTACACATGTGTGTCTGATTTATTTCACGAAAGAGTATGGGCTCCAGGTGCGTCCATTTTCCTAGAAATGTCTCAAGAGTATCCTTTATGGCAGAGTAGTACTCTACTGCATAAAAAAATCTTCATTATCCATTCACTTCTTGGGCACTTGGGTTGTTTCGAAGATTTGGCTATTACAAACTGTGCTGCTGTAAACATGGGTGTGCATATATCACTGTGGTGTGATGCTTTTAATTCTTCTGGGAAGATACCCAGAAGGGGAATAGCTGAGTCAAACAGTACCTCTAGTGTTAGCTTTTTGAGAGGTATCCACACAGATTTCCACAGTGCACTAATCTACACTCCCAACAGCAGTGGAGAAGGGTTTCTCTTTCCCTACAGCCCCGCCAGCATTTGTTATTGGTTGATTTCTTTATGACAGGCATTCTTTATGGGGTGAGGTAGAATCTTAGTGCTATTTTAATTTGCACCCCTTGAATGACCAATGATGTTGAATATTTTTTCATAAATTTACTTGCTGTTTGTATTTCTTCATCTGAGAAGTATGTATTCATCTCATGTACCCATTTTTGGATTCAGTCTTTAAATTTAGGAAGTCTGAATTTTTTTTTTAGCTCTTTATGTGTTCTTGATATTAATCCTTTGTCTGAGGAACAGCTGACAAAGATTTTTTTTTCCCCACACTATGGGTTGTCTTTTTACTCTGTTGGTGGTTTCTCTTACTGTGAAAAAGCTTTTTAGTAAGATGAGATAGCTGTTGTTGATTCTTTGTGATAGCTCCTGTGCTATTGGGAAAACCATATCTTCTTTACCCATTCATCATCGACAAGAGGGGAAGGGAATGGCGAAAAAAGAATCGAATTATATCATGCACAGGTACAAGTTCCTTGTGACGAATGTGATCCTTATATATACTCAAAATGTACCAAGAAAATGAATTAACAAAACAATTTCATGGAATGTTGAAGACAGTACTCTTCAAGAGAGGAAAAAGATATTTAATCCTCATGTTTTGATTTTTCTAAATACACATAACAGTGCCTTGGGCATATTAGAGACTCAGTAAATATGTGTCAAATAAATGAATGAATTGGACATTCTTTGTATTGAAAACATAATGATATTAAGGTTTCCAGTATACATTTCTTTCCTTGTGACAAACCACACGTACTGAGATGAGGTAGTAATAATAACTATAACAATGCTGAGACAGCGCCATCTACCCCTTCTTATGAGCTTGGCACTGTGCTAAGTGACTTATATACTATCTACAGTCCCTACAAGAACTTTAAAAGTAAGTGATGATTAATGAGATTAACTACCTCAATGTCACAAAAATATTAAAGCTATTACACCAAAAATATAGTAAGAATATATAAATTTGGATTGCTTTGACCAATGGCAACTGGGATTAAATGGATGCACCTTGAGACCACACTCTTCAGTGAAATAAATCAGACACACATATGTAAATACCACGTTGTTTCTCTGGTGTGAGAAACAGAAAGTGTAAATAAAGACCAAAATACATAATAGATACTGTGAAATAAGAAGAGAATGTGCAAATGGGAAGGGGAACTAGGGAGGGGGGATGAGATGAAGGAAGGGAAAAGAAAAATTAGAAAAGAAGGAAAGCCTGGGAACAAAGCTTTTGTAAATAAGGAGAGGAGGAGAGGATGAAGGGAGGGGAGGGGAGTGGGACAAAAAAGAATCAAGTGATATCATATATAGGTACAAATTCCTTATGGTGAATGTGATATTTACATGTACCTAAAAATGTACCAATGAACTTAATCAATAAATAAAGAATATTTTGTGGGACACACCTACACAGAACATATCATAAGCGTACACAGATTCAGATAGCTTTGATCAAACTTGGATGTGTAATAGACATCATAAATTTAACATGTCAGAAACTAAATTTACATTACCCTGCGGTCTCCCTTGTTCTGTGTAACGACCATTTTTCCTTCCAATTCCTTAGGCAAGATGCTGAAGCCATTTCCTACTCCTCATTCACTCATATCTCGTACCAGAACTGTCAGGATATCCTGTTGGCTCTACGTTGAAAATCTGGCCAGGGTGTGATTGCTTCTTGCACACATTTTGCCCTTAGAGACACGAATTTCCTGTCTGAATCATTATGGTTGCAACCTCATTAGTTTCCCTATTTCTAGTCTTTCTCCCTTGAGTCTGAATAACCACAGCAGCTAAAGACATTTTTTAAAGAAATAGCCAAAAACCAAATGGTTACTCATCTCACTTAGTTAAAAAATAGTCACCACTAAATCCTAGAAAGCCCATTTTATTTTTATTTAATGTCTATTTCCATGCAGTAGACATCAATCTTCAAGAGAGGATAAAGATGTTTAATTCTCATATTCTGCTTTTTCTATAACACACATAACAGTGCCTAGGACATATTGGAGACTTAATAAATATGTATTGAATAAATGACTCAATTGGGCAGCCTTTCTATTGAAAAGAAAAGGATATTAAGATTTCTGGTATACATTTTTTTCCCTTTGACATTCCACACTTACTGAGGTGAGGTAGTAATAGTAACTATAATAACACTAAGTCAGCACCACCTACCCCTTACGATAGATCTACGGTGACCGTGGCACTGTGCTAAGTGATCTATATGCTATCTACAATCCTTACAACAACTCTACAAGGTAAATGATGATTAATGAGATTAACTACCCTGCTGTCACAAAACTATTAATTATCTTGGTCTAAAATTAGAGGAAAATCTTAGTTAACTCTGAAGTTTGCGCTTTTTCAGATTACATTTTACTGCTTCCATATAAGAGCTGAAAGAATATCTGTGGCTTTCGTATTTCTACCAAACTGTTTTTGCCTACAAACCTACTTGAGCCACATCTTCCTTTCCTTCATACTTAGCTGTCTAACACACTTTTCAGGAAGGTTACTATGGACTAGGTGGTAATGCTTTATACTGAAATGTAGGTACACTTTGCCCAATATTTTCCTTTTCCTTATATTCTTTCCTCAGAAACAACACTTCCTATTCTCTACTTCTATAATTTTGACACCTTACATTATAAATATAAGTGAGAACATTAAGACTGTCTTTCTCTGTGCGGCTTATTCCACTTGGTGTAATGTACCGATGACCTTTCATGCTGTCACAAATGATGGGCTTTCCTTGTTTATTAATGTTGAATGATGTTCCTTTCTATGGACGTCACTCAGTATTCAGACAAATTGGTTACACGAACCCTGGAGATACCCAAATCTGCAGCTGGTCCAGTTTCTTATACAGAATGATGCAGTATTATCATACAACCTAAATGTATCCTGCCATGTTTTGGAATCATTTCTAGATTATATATATATATATATATATATATATATATATATATACACACACACACACACATACATATATATATAATACAGTGTAATATTATATAAAATTTGTTACACTGTATTGCATAGTGAATAAGGATAAAAAACAAATATCTGCCCATGTTCAGTACTGATGTAATTTCTCCTCAAATATCTTCAATGTGTGATTGGTTTAATGTATTGATACAGAACACACAGATATGGAAAGTCAATGGTATACGTATTATATTTTATTCATCCATTTATCCATCCACAAACATTAAGGTTATTTTTGTGCCTTATTTATTGTGAATAATATTGCAATGAATATGAAACTACAGATAGTTTCTAAGGTACTGATTTTGTTACCTTTGGTTATACCAATGACTGGAATTAATAGATGAAATGGTAGGTCCCTTTTTAACTTTTAGTTTCCACATAAAAATGAGATCATAAATACCTTTACTGTGCCTTGTTTAGTTCACTTAACAAAATAATCTGCATCCATATTGCTGAAAATGAAAAGATTTTATACTTTTCATTACCAAACAGCACTCATACACTATATATGTGTGTATTTCACTATAAATATCACTATATATATT
>PVLD010036774.1:0-10734 GCA_004027595.1 Dinomys branickii
TTTGCTAAGGATGCCGCTCTCAAAACGAGGGCTTTTGCGCTCCGGTGCGCTCCTAGGCCTGGGGCTTCTCTTCCCGACAGGGGCTCTGCAAAGCGGAGAAGCTGAGGGGTTGAGATGAGGGACCCTGGGCGACCATTCGATGTGTGCTGGGCCAGTGTGGGTTGTGAGGCGCCCTGCTCGGTGGACGCCAAGCCGCCAGGGTTAGGACTTCCCAGGGCCTGGTGGGGGGCGTCCTGCTGGCCTTGCTCAGCCCAAATAACTCACATTCTCTGAATTCGCAAGGTAATCGACTTCATGGGAGCCTTGTAAACCAGGCTGACACACACGCTCAAGCTGCACATGTAAATATTTGTGCATCTCTCCAGCCTGTCTTTCTGGCAGTTAGGAGCCCCTTTGTAGGTCTTCAGAAAAAGAATCCAGACCCATTTCTCCCCACAGCCTTCCCCAGCTCCTGAAGTAAAGTGTAGGGGGTTGTGAAATGTCAGAATCCCTGCGGACTTTGACATTTTATGTGACAAGAGGGCCTTCTGATTGGGGGCTGTCCTGGTCCTTAGCGTGGGTCCTTTTTCACCAGGTGTCTGGGGAGGTGATGAAGATACATATTCTGATGTCTCCACCCCAGTACCAAGTGTCTATGTGTTAATGTTAGGGGAAGTTCATAAAGCTGCAGACCGGTGCTCCAAGGGTTTTGCCCTGTGGTCTGCACCATCTCCCTTTGCTTTCCAGGGAGGACAAGTGGGTCGGACTTGGGGGAGCTGCGCATCGCCCCCTCCCTCAGTGAGTCCCCCAGGAGACCCAGCTCAGGATCCTGCTCCAGCTCCTGACCCAGTCCAGGTCCTTCTACAATAGCTCCCTGTAGAATTATGTAGGTCCTGCCACCTCCTTCGCACTGCCCACGAGACTCAGGCCAGCTGCCAGGCTCTGTGGGGCAGCAAATCCCCAGTGTACAGCCCATTAAAGTGACTTACAAAGCAAGGAAGGCTGAGCCAGCTGGAGGCGGCAGGCGGACACTGAGGAACTGAAGAGGCCCCAGGGATCAAAGCTGGGCACAGAGGTGAGCTGCCTTGGGGTCCCTAAGTGTGCATCTTGCTGGCACTGAAACCACGGCAGGAAGACAGGAACTGCAGCACCATATCAGGGGCCCTGCTCCTGGCTGGACTGCCTGTGCAGATCAGTGCTGTGGCACACACAGGAGCAACCAGTGCCTGGCACAGAGGGGCTGTGCAAGGGGGATTCAAAGCTCCCCCTCAGGAGTCCAGTTTCTCAGGACCCTTAAAAGCCTGGATTATCAGGTAAAACTGTCCTGAGAGGAGGAGCAGGGCAGTCCCGTGAACACACATGGCTGCTGTGGGTCCTGGAAGGTTCGGTGGGTTTAGAGGAGGCTTTGAATTCCCTGAACATGCACAGATCCTGTGACTTGTAGATTTCATAGCATTTCAAACTTGGGCTTCATCATTTCCATTAAAGTAGGGCCCATAATTCTTTCCTACCTAGAAGTCAGCTCTGTGGATTGATACAGTAATGTGCACTGAACACACAAGTAACACCAAGTTTTAGTTATTGTCCTAAAATTTTGAAGTGCAAATTTTTGATCACAGACACATCTCTTCATGTTTAAACACAGCTCTGGTGGTAATTTTGGAACCTAGTGGGAGAATGGGGGCTGCACAGTGGTACTGGGACTATTTACTCACATGGGCCAAGCTGTGGATCATAGGAATGTACAATTCCGTTATTAGTCTGAATTCTGTTATATGCCTCCCTATAGCAACCACACTTTCAGATTCTCATTTGGAGTCTCCAGAACTCAGAACTTTTTATTGGGCCACAAGAATTGTCCAGGAAGTCACCGGTTTTCTGCCTTGGACATTGTCTCTGTTTAAGGACTGCAGTCAGTGAGGCCAGAGCTGAGGGCTGCAGGGTGCTCTCTGGGTCACCCTTGCCCACTGCAATCTGCAGGTGCTGTGGAGAAGCTGGGAGGCTTCCCAGTCTCCCTCTGCCTCTTTCCTGGGAGACACTTTAAAAGCAGCAGTACGGACCTCAGTGCCTTTGGAATCCTAAATTCGGCTTTGGAAACAGGAAAGATTCCCCAGATGCTGCAGAGAGCAAGACCATTCTCCATGGCTGGCAGCAGGGCAGATCTTGAGCTCCGGGAGCCAGGCTGAATGCCTGGAGGAGTGAGCGCCTGTGTCCCAGCCCAGGCTGAAGATGTAGCCCAGAATGACCCCAGTAGCCCTCCAGCTGACCCTTGGGAAGGGCCCAGACCCAATTCCTTCTCTAGGCTGAAACAGGAAGGCTGGTCGTCCAGGGCCAGGCTTTCTAGCAGGAAAGCGCAGCACACCATGATGACACCAGGCAAAGCAGAAAAGCAGGATCTGTGAGTCCCAGGAAGTCGGCAGGCATCTCCAGGGTCCTGGGCTTCGGGAGGGAAAACACTGAAGCTCACTGCGAAGCGGCATCCACTTCCCCCTACCCCAAGTCTGGGCCATAGCCAGTACTTGGGTCACATGGGACTCCAGGTCGCTCTGCAGAGGTCACTTGGCCAACACCCTGGATGCTAAATTCCCCTCCTTTTTCTGGCCAATCTCGTCCCAGTTACATGGGAGCTCGGACCACATGAACGGCTTGGGTGCCCCCAACTCCTCCCTCCCTTCCTCTCCTGGCAAGAACCCAGAGCTCGCTGTGTGAGTGCACCATGCACAGAGCACCCAGAGAACTTGGAGAAAACTCTCCTCTGATGTGTGGGAGACCTGTTTACCCCCAGCCCTGCACTTCCTCCCCTTCACCTGGTCTCTTCCTACTCAGCCTCCCCAGTCTTCTCTCCTCCTCCCACCTCCTTCCTCTCCCCACCCTCCTCTCTTCCTCCTCTTCTGCTCTCTCCTGATTTCCTCTGCTCTCCTCTGCTTCTCCTCCTAGTCCTCTTCCTCCTCTCCCTCCCCCTCCCCACCTTCCTCTTGGGCCGCCATTGCCTTCCCTGCCACCTGGCTGTTGCTGGCAGCTGTATTTACAATTTGATACATCATGACTTTCTTACACGAAGTTCAGTTTTTGAACTATTAATTCATTTTATTCCTGAGGGTTTTGTTGGCACCAATATAAATTTGCGGCTCTCACCCTGAGCCTGTCAGGAAGGTTAAGAATCTGACTGAAATTCTTCTGATCGTAAAGGTGGGGACTCAAACGTGCAGCTCTTTGAGAGCCTTGCTCCAGCAACAACAGGGAGAAAAGAGGGCACAGTCCCTGGTTCCTGCCTGGGAACGAAGCTCCCATTCACTGGGTTGCCTGGCAGCCCCAGCCCATACTCCAGACCTGCAGAGGGTCTCCCCCTAAGCTGGACAGGGGTCCTAAGAGCCCTTCATGAGCTGGGGTTTCTTAAGAGTTTTAAAACAAACTCAAACTAGTGAGACAACTTCTGCAGAAGAGCAGCCACAGTTGTCTTGCTGTCACCTCCTCCAAAGCAGGGCCAGTTTTGTGGGTGACACCCAGTTAGACTTGTGGCAGTGCACATTTGGGAAGATGATGGCCTCCCTCCAGAGCCTGCCCAAGTCCCTTCTGGTTTTTTGCTGGAACATCTTCATAGCCTTCCAGAAGCAGCTGTTTTCTGACAACTCCTCCACATCTATGATAGAGGTTTGAGAGATCCTAGTGGGGAAGACCTGGTAGGAAATAGCCCTGTAAGGTTTCTGCCACTGACTCATAGCAAGTCACCCTGGAAACCCAGGAGTGAAGCTCATCTTACTCCCAGCTCAGCAAAGCGGCAGCATTCACTCTTGAAGGGTTTGGGTGCCAATTCTCAAATGTCAGTGGATTCCAGACCATTTGAAGTGAATGTTACGTAGGGGGACAAGGACTGTGTATCTAATAAAAGGTACAGAATGCAGAGCTCAGTATTTGTTTATTCGCCGACATTGCCTCTCATTTACTCTGGGCCGGGCTGGGCTCTACTGGACTCAGTGATCAGAGCCCTAAACTTCCTGCCTCCTGTAACTCACAGACTGGTGAGAGACAGGGGTGGTGCCCGTGGAAACAGACACAGGACAGAGAGGTTTCATAAAGATTTAAGGAAAGTAGTAGTGGACTTAGGAGTTCAACCTATTCGAGGGCATTCATTCATCCTGGGCCAGGCACTAGCTTGTGGATGTGGGATGGGTGTGACATTGTGCATAGCATCCCCATCTACCCAGAGTTCAAAGCCTAACTTGGACATGCATTATCTTTGCTTCCTTCTTTTTAAACATTTTTAATCTTTTATTAGTACATCCTTGCAGTGCATGATAATTACATTCATTATGGAGAGTTGGTACCCCTCCATCACCAGCATCGTGGGAGGCTGAGGCAGGAGGATCTCAAGTTTGATCCCAGTGTGAGAAACCCAGCAATTAGCAAGACCCTGTCAAAATCAAACAAGTTAATAAAATAAAAGAATAGCATAAAATAAAATGGGCTAGTGGTATAACTCAGTGTGAGTGTCCTGGGTAACCCCCCAAAATAAACAAAAAAGCATCAACATGGAAAATATACATGTCATTCCACTCAATATATTACTAAAAAACCCTTAGAATATGGGGGTTCAAGGGCTTAATGTCAAAGATACCTAAGGCAGACAACCAACTTGAATAGAGGAGACCCTTTTCAAAGAAGATGCCGGGGTCTGACACCGCGCTATGAAGTGAGGTCACTGGTGAGAAACCACACCAAGGGGTGAGTGGAGCCGGGCCCCTGTAAGCGCACAGCACCTCCCAGGGCTCGCTCGGGCCGCATCTGAAACCTGGGCGAAGCCTCCCTCGAGAGGATGAAAATTAGACCTGGAGGACACATGGGCAGGAGCCAGAGTTTGCACTTAGAGGGGTGCAGACAGTGCCATTCTCTGGCACAAATACAAATACAGTAGGGATGAAACCTGTGTGCGGCAGAGTGCAAGAGTGCAGCTGAGGGCAGATTTTGGCTCAACACTGTCCCCATTGCCTCGCACTTTGGGGAAGTGTATGTACATCTCCAGTCCAGGGTGCCAGTTCAGCACAGAGAACATCTATCGCGGTTGGAATTAGGATGCAGATTTACCTGTGGAGGGACCTCCACAGACACAATTTTCAGTGCTCTTAGTTCTTCCCCGCATCTTGCATCCTTTCATCACACCTGAAGAACGTCCTTTACCATTCGGTGCAGTTCAGTCTGGTGAAAACAAATTTTCTCAGCTTTTCTGAAACTCCCTTTATTTTTAAGTATACTTTAGATTTCAGAACAGTATGTGGATTTACAGAAAAATTGTGAAGAGAGCACAGAGTCCCTGAATATAGTAGGCTATTTCCTCTATTGTTAGCATCCTGTATTAGTATGGCATATAGGTTACAAATAACAAACTATTATGAATACATTATTATTATTATCACTATATTAATATTAACTGCAGCCTGTCCATTAATCAGATTTCCTGAGCCTTTAACTAGCATCCTTTTTCTGCCCCAGTCCCCTCTAGGGAGCCACATCACATTTACTCATTGTCCTTCTTAGTCTTTCCTTAGCGTGACATTTATTGTTGCTTGGAAGATTATCTTCATTAAGTGTAGAATTCTAGTTTGGCATGGCTTTTTTTAAAAAAATTGAAAAACCCATCAACACAGGAATGTTGGATGAAGTTGGAACGACAGCGATAATGTCATTGTTATCTCCTAACCTTCCATGATTGCTGATGCAAAGCCAGACTGTTGCTTTTTATGGTAAGAGAAGCTCAACTAGGAGTTGCTGGGTTAAGGGTGTATTGATTGGTAAAGAGCTCAAGGGATGTTTCTAAGATGCTACAAATATCCTGTGGATTGATTTGGGCATGAGTACGGAACTGTATGATTGTGTAAGAGTAATTGAGGAACACAGAGATGATTTATGCACTTATATACTACATCACAATAAAATATTTTTAAAAGCCCCATTCAAAGATGAGCCTTGTTAATATATAATGACTCTGGATCCAGGCTTTCCTCCTATAATTGAAAATGACTACTTAAAAACTTGAAAAGGAGATATAATCATGAGTTAAAGGAATCAATGTTTGCATGTGTGACTCATACACTGGCCTAAGGCAGATGAATGTGTTCAATATCATGGTGATGGCAAATAAATGATATAGCATTTCATTTGTTCCAGTGTAAATTAACTTTGGTGGTCAATATGTACTAACATTATTTCTATGAAGCAGACTTATTGATCACTAGGGGCAATAAAAATGCTCCAGATTGCCCCCAAATGCTCACACTGACTGTGCCCTGGTGCTATGGTGCAAAGCCCCAGCAGGTACCAGTGATGTCAACGTGTTGGGAGGAGCAAGAGACCTGATGTGCAGTTTATCCTCGCTCGGTACCCCGCTAGCCTGGAACCTCTGTGACCAAGTTCCTGAGCCTTGAATGTTTGGTGCCAGACCTCTAAAAACAGAACACTCTTTACATCACAGAGCTGTGATGAATAAAATTATATCACACACAGAGAGTCCCCACACTCAACAGCCAGTAAATGAAACCAAAAATAGTAATAGTAACTGTTATAGCATTCATAAAACACTACATAGCAGAAATCTTGCCCAGCATTTAGGATGTCTCATGCTGGTTCACTGTTCATTTGCAGAGTTTCTGTCCCCATGGGGCTGAGCAGATGTGCTTCGGCAGGATCTTCTGACATCGCTGCTTTTCCTTGCCTTTGTTTTCCATTATCCCTGACAGCGTTTCCTCAGGACAGCCTGAGCCATGCCAAGAGTATTGTCCAGCTGAGGGGGCACTGATGCTAGGGACACTCTGATTGCATCTGGCTCTTGGCTTCATGGTGACAAACTGGTCACAAGACTCAATGAAACCACCCCATCTCCTTTCTCTGTCAGATGCTCTTGAATTTTGCGGGGTGAAAGGAGGTGGAGGATAAAGAAATAAAGACAAGAGTCATAAAACAGAAAGCTGAGGCCAAGTGGAGCCCTCCCTCTGAATGGGAGAAGAAGGAACTACTCAGTGACCACAGCGCCTTTATTTATATATTCAGCAGGTTGATGTTACATGATACCCCTCTGCCTAGCAACCTGTTTGCTTGGCTTGCCTCGGGTATCTGATGTTCTCTGGACTGGAGCAACTTGTTCACATGACTCACCTTGGACACTTTTGTTCTTGGGACTGGCCTTGCTCCAGCCCCACATGTTTGATCCATCTCCAGTTTAAACCCTCCCCACATCAGATGAACTGTAGCATTGATAAATTAGGAAGAGGGTAGTAGCCCTAGAGCACAAAACTTGTGCTCTCCAGATAATCCAGGGCTGTGTGGTGCCGGCTTCTGAGTAATTACACAAATATGAATTGTATGGATCTGGAACCATATGGGTTAAGTGACATCAAACCTCACGTCTGATGTCCCAGCATATGCTGTCTTCACTAAATGTGTGCTGAATGAACAATCAATAACATGAATGTGCTAGGTGCCCCAGGATGCAAAGGAGGGTAGGATTTGACTCTTGCCCTTGGAGGATGCATGATTGGACACCTGGCCATGTAACAGTAGAATGTGTTTATATTACAGAAGTTCAAAGGAGAAGGCTGGGAGGCCTGAAGTGGGGTCAAATTGGAAATGGTGGATGAGTAGGATTTGTACATGTGAAGACATGAGCAGAAATTCCGTAGCAGAACAATGAGATCAGCGCTACAAGGCTAAGTGGTAGGGAGAACGCAGAAGTGAGAGTCTTTCCTACAGAGGTTTTGATCCGTGGGAGTGGAGAGTGCTGAACTTTGCAGGTTTTAAGACCACACAGGAGGGGAAAATGGGTGAACAGAGCAGAGACAGTGAATGGGGAGGTGGGCAGCATTTGGTAACTAGGCTTGAAGGTCTGGAGATCACATGACTGACAGATGGAAGAGATTGTCAGAGAAGGATCAACAGGCCAGGATAAGCACTCTCCTTGTGGAGAGTGGGATGAGGCCTTGAGGAGAGAGAGAAGTTGGAGAGGAAGAAGTTGAGGCAATTCCCAGTGCTTGTATGTACGACAGAAAAAAGACTTTACTATGTACAGAAGCATGAAAGTCAGGACAGAGAGCTAGTAGGGGGAATGGTGAGTTTGGTCTGAGAGCTGGTGAGTTTGTGTTTCTCATAGTATCTGCATGCAAATGAACACAACCAAGAGCAGAAATAATAGTTTTTGGCATTTTGAGGATAATCCCTAGGCATTAGTGGTAGCTGAGGGCTATAGCCCCTTCCTTTCTCCTTGAAGCTTTCCATAAGGTGGTACGTGTAAAAATCAGTTTTCCCTCAATGGGACAAATATTAACTTATAAGAAGGAAGAGTGTATGCTGGCTCAGGTTTCAGATTTTTCACTCCATGGTCACTGGTCCTTGTTGCTTTGGGCCTGTGGGAGCACAGTCCATCATGGTAGGAGAAGGTACCCTGGAGACTCTTTCATCTCATAGCAGCTGGTAAAGAGACATGAGAGAGGAAGATGCTGAGGTCCAGGGAGTTCCTTTAAGGCCACACCCCCAATGACCTCACTTCCTCTAAGTAAGCCCCACCCCTACAGTTCTACCATCTCCTAATACAGCCCCAGGCTGGGAACCATAACATGTGGGCCCTTGGGGTCATTCAAGAGCCAAACAGAAGCAGTGTGTGTAGGGAGTGGCTGAAGCTAGAAATTGGTCACATATGTGAGGGCAAGGCAAGACCTGTCAAGAATAAACAGTACTTAAAGCAATCAAGCTACTTTGGTCCTGAAACACCTTGCCTGAGACAATTCCAGTCATTAGTCACCAGGCAACCCTGTGTATGTGACACTAACTTTGTTAAATGAGCCTATGGTGGTTGTTCAGTTCCTTTCCTCCCATCAGGAGTGGGAGGGCTCCACCTGACCTCAGCCTTTGTCCCTTTACTTTTTCATCTCCTTGCTGTTTTTTTACCACAAACATCGGCAGCTGCATGGGCTGCAACAAGTGGGCACAAGCAAAGCAATGCCTCAGACAGATGCACATCAGTATTTATGTGAAGCAGGTGCAGAACCCTTATGCCACCTGCTCCTCTGAGCTAGGGGAAGGCCTGTTCTAACCTTTGGCACTGTGACCTCTGCCCTTTCCCAATGCCAGAAGCAGCACCACTGCAGTCATGTCAGGCAGCAGAGACATGTATTTAACGTGTGGGGTAGACACAGGGTGGTAAAGGGTGAACCGAGGTTCAGCCAAGTTGTTCAGTGTATTTCATTCCTGTCAGGGCAGTAGAGCCTGTAAAATCTCTGTAGCCTAGCATGTATCTTGTATGCCAATCTTGGCACAGATTTTTTTTTAAAAAGTTACTTTTTTTTTCTACTGAGAATGGAACCCAGGGCCTCCAACTGATGTATATTTCCAACTTCTTTGTTTTTCATTTTGAGTCAGAGTCTCAATAAGTCACTAAGTTATTCAGACTAGGCTCAAACTTGTGATCTACCTGCCTTAGCTCCCAAGTAGCTAGGATTACAGGCCTGTGCTGCTACGCCCATCTAAGAATGATTTTTGACAGCCTCTGTACAACACCACTTCTGGTGCAGATGTAAATGACAGTATTAGAAGCATTTGTCATACACATAAATCTCCTTCTTTCCAGGGGTGTGAATTCCTGACTAGGTTCTTTAACTGCTACCTAACACATACCCCTCACATGCAGAGGTACTTTAAAGTAAACTGCAGCTCTGGGAGACTCAAGGCCTTGAGGGAGAGGGATGCAGGAGAAAGGATGGAACCAGGATATGAGCTTTTAATATAGTAAGGTGCCCAGAGGCAGCAGAACACTTCAAAGGAAAGGGGCCCAGGCCTTGGAAACAGGGAGACAGTCAGTGAGCTCTGAGAGCCCCACTTGGGACAGTAGTTGGGGCGGAGCTGTATCTCAGGAGTGGGCGCAGTGAGGCTGGTGGCTGGCTGGCACAGGGGAGCCTCAGGTGGGGGCCGCCTCTTTGGGAGGTCCTGCCCCACACGTGGGCGATCTCATGGAGGCCCTGCCGGTGCCCAGGGTTCCGTGTCCTCAGAGCCCTGGGAACTCACAGCGACTGTGAGCAGAGCCCCCCAGCCTCGGGGAGCACGGCCTCTTTGGGCAGCTCCATGGCAGCCCAATTCCCACTATACCACAGGCAGTGCAAGGAACCCGCTTCCTGGTGTACGCCTTGTGTTCCTTTGGTCTCACCCCTGTGGCGCTGTGTTTCTCCTTTCTCCTTGCACCTGTGTGTCCTAAGCACCTGCAGGAGTCCTGAGCTGCACAGCTGGTCCCACACAGGCGTGGTCAGCCAGGGCCCACAGGTGAGTAGGATACGAAGGGAAATCATCATAGCAACAGATTATGGACTAGAGGTATGGGGAGATATTGTGGAAATGTTGCCTGAGAGGGAGGACTTCCTAGAGAAGGTCTTGCAGGGTGGTTAGGAGTTTGCAGCCCAGTTAACTCACCCACAAAGCCAGCTAGACTCCATGAAATAAGAGTGCTTATCAGACAGCTTTGCCCACCCGGGAAGGAGAGAGAGGGCAGGGAAGGAGGACGAGAGAAAGCCCAGCTGTATCCTGCCTCTCATGCTCCACGCTGTGGGGTATCCTGCATTTATCTTTGCTTAACAATATAATGAGAAAATTAAGGTGTGCTTGCGGCTACAGCAAAGAGAGTCATTTCATACGTGACGGGCATGAATTCCACATTGGGAAACTGGTGTCTAAAATGGCATTAATCGTCATGTGGTCACAATGCGCTTGGATCAGGAGCAGGCT
>PVLD010036776.1:0-10732 GCA_004027595.1 Dinomys branickii
TAAACCCACAAAAAAAAAAAAAAAAAAAAAAAAAAAGAAAACACAAGAACCAAAAATCCAAAGACAAGAAAGAAAACAGGCATACATCAACAACAGCAACAACATCAACAACAACAACAACAGAAAAAAAAACACCGCTTGTTGCTGCTTTACATATTGTTATCTTCGAAGTATGTGTTCAGGCTAACACATACAGATATACACTATCAATCTAATATCCTGTCTTCGATTATTGCTTAGCATTAAGTGATATAATACAATAGTAGAACCATGTTAGCCCTCCTGCACATATGTATATTCATATATATTCCTCTATACATACATACATAGATTTTTGTCTTTTTCTTTTCGAGGAGGCTATTTTAGAACTAGCAGTGATGTTCTAGCTTTCTGGTGTAGCCTAAGAAACTATTCAAAAACTCGATGTTTTAATTCAAGAAATATTTTATTATATCTAATGATTTTGTGGGTTCTGCATGGAGTTTATGAAGGCCACTCCATGGTCTCTGCTGCCATTTCAAGATGAGGAAGATGTCAACAAGTAAACACTTGTTGGGCACTTACTTAGCACAGTGGCTGAGAGCACTGGTTCTGGAATCAGAATGATGCTGTCTCTCTTTCTATGGGCTCCTGAAAGGGGAGTCTCCCTAAGTGTCGGTTTTCATTTCTGTAAAGAACAGGAAAACTTCCATCTGGGTTTTTATGAGGTTTAAGTGAGATCATATACCGGTATGCTAATTAAATGTATGTTGGCTGCTGGGTGTGGTAGTGTGTTCCTGTAATGCTGGTGTCTTAGTTACTTTTCTTGTTGCTAAGATAAAATACCTAACACCCACAAGTTAAGGGAGGAAAGGTTTATTTAGCTCACCGTTTGTAGAGGTTTCAGTTCATAATCAGTGGGCTTCAAATTAGAGTGGCACATGGCAAAAAGACAACAATTCATGGTGGCAGCAAACAATAAACAGCAAAAGCAACAAGCAATCAACAAGACTCTTTTTGTCCCTTATATTGTATGCAGGTTCGCAACCCTAGGGTGATGTAGCACTCACACCCTTAATCCCAGCACTGCACCACCAAACAATCACACTCTAGATTCAGCCACCTTCAAAAAAGCCCATTGGCTGCATGAGGCTTTGGGGGCACATCTAGACATGAACCATAACACCTGGCTACTTGGGAGGCTGAGGCAGGAGAACTTCAAATTCAAGCAGAGGGTGGGCAATTTAGCAAGATCCTTTCTCAAAGTAAAAAATAAAAGGGTCTGAGGATGTAGCTTAGTACTCCCTGGATTCAATCCCCAGTACCAGGACTAAACCCCTCTATGTTGGTGTTGCTACAGTTTTTTATTTCTCTGGGAATGATATCTTGTGCCATGCATAGGAGCACAAAGATATGGGATATGCAATCTTTATTCTCAAGCAACTTGTGAGACAAAGCCTACACCATGGGTGGACAGTACAACAAGGGATAGTAGCTATGATAAATGTCTAATGTAGAAGCTTAGTGGAAGGATGTGAGTGTGATCTCAGAAGGCTTCATAGTAGATGGGCATGTTTCAGAAAAATGGGTAGAAAGCCATTCCAGGGTGCATGGAAAGTAGAGGAGACAACAAGGAAAGCTGAAGGGATATAGTGGGAGCATCCAGTGAAGTTCTTGTGGGGAAGTGGGGTTAGCTGATCCTGGAAGGCCAATAGGACAGACTCTAAGTTCTCCATTCTAAGCCCTGTTTTCTAGTTTCTCTTCATGTTTTTCCACTGAAATAGTCTAAACAGCAGCAGTAGTACCAGCACCAGTACCAGCAGCAGCAGCAGCAGCAGCAGCAGCAGCAGCAGCAGCAGCAGCAAGTGACTACAGCAACACTCTTTTCTATTTCGTATATTCTGTCCGGGCTACCTGCTCTTAGGACAGGTAGTTCTCATACCCAGGGCACCCTGCCTGATAGAATCACACCATTAATCCCAGTATCACACACCCTAGATTCAGCCACCTCCAAAAAGTCCCACGTATGACTGCATGAGGCTCTGTGGTGACATCTAGATATAAGCCCTAAGAGTATCTTTAGATCCAAGTTCAGATCCTCATGTTGTCACTGTCTGTGTAACCTAGTGAAGTGTAACCTTTGTCAGCCTCAGAACCCTTCCTAACTTGTAGGATGAATTTTTTTAATAGCCCCTGCCTTGGGAGTTGGTAGGATTTGATTAAAAATGTTAAAGTACTTAAAATGTCTAAGAGTTCTAGAACCTAACAGAGACTTTGAAAGTATGGGTCTATCTTTCCAATCCCTTTTTCTTCTTATTTCCATCTCCCTACTTATACCTTTTACTTAATGGAATGCTAGCAGTAGCACAAAAAAGGAAGAAATACCTCTGGGTCCTCTTTAAAGCCCTATCCCCCATTTTCTCCTGTGTTGTCTTTTAGACTCAGTTCATTTACCACATTTGTAGAGTGGGTAAACTTCCTCAGGGTTACAATGAGGTTTGAGTGAGACAACGTACGAGTACTCAACAAAATCTAAGTCATTTAAATCATCCCAAGTGCCTCATGTCTTTAAAATAATAACCTTCCCATCTCTTATCCTGTTCTGGTTGCTTCCCTCTTTTCAGCATTTTATAGGTTGATTTCACCAAAGGTTTTTTGATTCAGTGTCCTTAATTCTTACCTGTCCTTCTGTCTTTCGTCCAAGACCTGGTGTTTACTCTCACTTCTAGGTAATCTGCTTCCTAACATCATGGGGAATCTTGTAGAGTCTCTTGGAAGACTTCTTGGATGCAGTCACTAGTGTTAGCACTTGCTTCTTTTTGAAGTCTGTTCTTTCTTCTGGTCTTGTGATACTTTCTTCATTTTTCCTAGCATTTTTGTTTAAAAAAATTAATATGTATCCATATACGTTTTCAGTACATAATGATTACCTTCACCATGGGGAGTACATGTACACAACATATCTTAATTCTTTTCATTTTGGGGGTTAAAACTGGGGATAGGGTTTATTTTATTTTATTTTATGTTTAGTACTGGGAATTGAACTCATGACCTCAAGTTTGCCAGGCAAGCACTTATGCCGCTGAGCTTTATCCAAAACTGGGGATAGGGTTTAAAAGAGGAGGCAGAGCCATTTATTTCTTCTCTGCGTTACTGCTGGCATTCCATTACGTAAAAGGTGTAAGGGAGGGAGACATGGAAGCTAGAAGAAAAAGAAGATTGGAAAGATAGACCCATTTTCATTCTCCTTCTGTTTCTTTGGCCATTCCTTTCTCATGCCTTTTCTGCTGTTCAGGTTAAGGGTGATTTCTCCCAGTTCCGTGTTCATCTTCTCACTCTCCAGTCTCTCCTGGAATCGTTCAGTCACTTCTAGGCTTGAATTATCATCTGTTGCACAAGTCACTGTCCTACATCCTAGACCTTCATGATCAACTGCCTTATGGAAGCCTTTACTTGGGTTCACCTACTTTAACCCTTGCAACTTCCTTCCTTTTGATATTATACTTTCTAGTGACTGTCTCTACCACCCCAGTTGCCCTACATGGTTATTCTTCACTACTCTTTTTGACTTATTGTCCATGCAAAGTAAATCATTAAGATCTAATTTCACTACCCCAAATTCTTCAGAAATTCTTATGCTTGTTGTTTTACTCACTCTGGCCTATTCTCTTGGGTCAGATCGCCATTGTCTTACCTGTATTGCTGTCCTGGCTTTCTTACTCTCAAGTTGCACAACTACCTTATGCCATTTTCACATGCAGCTGGAGTTGCTCTCCAGCCTGAAACTTTCTAACAAATCTCCATCGTCCCCTAGGACAAAGGTGGTCCTCCTTGACATGTTTACAACAGGAGGCACTCATGCTTTGGCTGTGCTTATATTTTCAGCCTTACATGTCTCTACCCCTTGTAAAGCCCCAAACAAACCGAACACCTTACAGTTCCTACAGTTTATTGGATAACTTGCATTCAGACTTGGGCATGTGTTGATTTTCCCTACCAATATCCTAAAACTGTTCCAATTCTTTTGTGACCAAATCTATTGCAACTTCAGGACTCAACTTTTATGATGGCTCTTGATAAACCTCCCCTGAGTCTGTTCTCCTGCTGTACTTTGCAAGTACTTTTATGTTCTTAGTCTTTCAAAAGTGGGACTTCACTGTGCTTGGAGTAGTTTTATGGTAATAAGGTATGAGAATGTAGAAATTTAAGAGACAGAGATCTGCGAAATTTTTGTCATTTTCTACTTATTTGCTGTCAGTTTTAATTTGAGTACCACTCAGAGTTTTGGGTGGTCTGCTTCTATTTAGTTTTAATATTCTTCAATGAGCCAAGGTATCTTGGGCCTAAGAGCAGGCATACCTTTCTTGGTGATGGAGCCCATGTGGCAAGAGCATCTTGGTATACTTTAACCAACTCCTGAAGATCATTATTCTAGCAAGCAGTGGCTGAGAACTTTTATTCCTTTTATAATTCTTTTAATCTCTTTATCTGAAATTATGGGCTCATAATGACGTAGAATCATGACATTAACCCCCTACAGTGTAGTCTGAGGGATCAGAAAACTCATATTTGTTTTCAAAAATACTATTTCTAATGTTGTTATTCCTCTTCTGTACTAGTAATAGAATTTGAGTTTCAGCTTTGAACACTTGAATTAGGAATGCTCTCTTGGAGAAACAGTATCTCCTTATTTTCAGTGACTCTTCCAGCTCTCATTTATGTGTGGATATATACTATTCCCTGAAACATTATGGGAACTTTATCATGTCAAATGAATATGGATTTGTTTCTAGTTTCTAAGACGTTTGGCTATTAGAACTAAGGACTTCCACCAGTTTATTAATTCTCGTGCCTGTTGGGCATGGGAACACATGCACTTCAAAAAAGAAAAGCTCTTGGATACTATTACAAGACCATAACTTTTGGGGAAGCCCAGAAATCTGTATTTTAAACTCATGTAAGTAGCTCAGTACTGGCTCAAGAAACCTCTGATATAAGCCTTAGACTTGCAAAGGAGAATGTAGATATGCAGGTAGATAGCATGCCTTGTCTAAGATCATATGAATTACTGGTAAGGCCAGAATTTACCAGAGTTTGTTGCATCGCTCTTCCTTCCACAGACATGTTCCTGTGGGACCTCCGCTTTATCATGGGGGATTTTGTCATGCAGGTCTCCATGCTGCCAATGGTGTCCAAGAGACTGTACCTATCTAGTCTCATCCCTGTGTCTGAACTGGCCCTGTGGGTGAAGCTGAGCTATTTTACCTAAATGCATGACACATTACAGGTCCTCAGTAACTATTTATTGATTGATATCAATGAATCAAGGAAAAAAATTTCAGTTTTCTTTAAGTTAGTGGCTCAAGATGACATTTTTCCCCCCCTCTAGACAGCAATTCTGAAAGCGGAAATGAGTAACCACTCATTCACTGGAAGGGAGGTTGAATGATATTTCACTGGTATCAGTTATGGTAAAGGTTGGTTAAGGTAGAGGAAGGCAAATATAATTTGAAAATGACATCCAGTATAATTACTGTGATAAAGATTGATAGTTAGACTGTAGTTTTTAACCAAACACATGGCTGAGAGTCATGGCTTCTCTCTGGGGCTGGATTTGTTCACTGCCTGTAGCCTTTCTTAGCAGAAAATCCATATTCCTGGCATCTCCAACTTCTTCGAGCCTCCACTGCACTTTAGCTTCACTTTCACAGCTTCATTCACTGCTTTCTCAGGGGTGTACTCCCTTGCTTCCCAGGCCTTTCTCTGAAATCTAGGTGGGCACTTCCCTGACCACATAACTCCAGCAGTTTGCATGACTATAAACCAGCACCATGTGGGTGATGCCAAGGTCTGCTGCCAGCTCAAGCTGTAATGGGGCCCTCTTGAGTCATGGCTGCAGAGGATTCTGAGTACCTAGATAGTTGTACCTAGTGTGACAAATCCTAGGAATTAATTCTTTTGGCATTTGTTTCTTGAGTAGTGTACACTGGGACTCTCTTTTCAAAGCAAATTCTTTCAAAGGAGTTTTACACTCTTGAGCCTAGGAATGGTAGGATGATGCTGGTTCCTAAGATGCTGTCAAAGATGCTTTTCTACTATCCTGATAATAAAATAGTTGGCTTCTTTTTAACGTTAATCTTTTCAGCAGCCATACTCTCCAAGACCCCAGTTTTGCACTTCATTTTTGGAAAACCTTCAAACTTTTGAGCTTTTGCTTTTGATTTTCAACACAGATATAACTAAAAGTCACCAATACACATGACTGAATATTGAGCTGCCTTGAAGTTTCCTGCACTGCATTAGTCCACTACTCTTAATCTCAGTTTCCTGAAAATTCTTAGGATATGAGCAAAGTGAAGACAAATCTTGTACCAGACTTTAACATACATGGTCTCTAGCTCCACTGCCAATGCCTCATTTCCACCTGAATCCTTCTGAGCCTGGCCTTTAGCTTCTTTCAGCACATTGGTCTTCTGAGATTTGATCAGAACAACTAACAAGTTTGGCTTACAGAATTCTAGGACTTCTCAAGCTGGCATCCCCAAACTTCCAAGTTCCTCTCACAAATTAGTTCCAAAGGCTTCTAAACCACATAGTCATGTAGTAACAGCAACAACTCCACTTTTGTGGTACCAAAATATGTCTTAGTTGCATTATTGTCATTGGAACGAAATACCTGACTACAACTTAAAGGAGGAGAGCTTTATTTTGGCTTACAGTTACAGTTCATAGTTGGCTGGCTCCAAGGCAGAAATAGTATAGCACAGAGGCACAGTGGAGGAAAACTGCTTCCGTCATGGTGGCCAGGAAGCAGAACGTGAAAGGAGGAGCTGCGGTGGGAGATACACCCTTCCCGGTGATGCCCCCAGTAACCTGCCTTTTTGGATCAGAGCCCAGTTCATAACAGCACATATTAAGCTATGTATTCATCAGTGGATTAATCCACTTGTGAGTATAGCACTCCTATGATCTCATCACCTTCCAGAAGCCTTGCCTCTGAGTGCATGAGACTTGGAAAACATTCTTGACCTCAGCTCTAACTGCGGGGAAACACAGCCACTGATAGCCTTGAACTCATATCCAGGAGCAGGACCACCAAGAAAGAAAGACATTCTTCCCTACCAGCGCCAACCAGAATAATTGAGATTGGCACATGCCCATCCTCGATCAATCACTGTCTATGAGGCAAAATGCAATGTTTGCTGCACTGTGGCTCATGCCCTGCCCCTGCAGTTGGGTTCAAGGTCTGTGATCAGAAAGGTCAAGGTGGAGTGGTCACAGACAAGCAAAAGACAACAGCCACTTTGCTGCACAGTGCATAGTTCCCTTTTCATATACACGATCTCACAAATGTTCCTGATTAAAATAGCACCACATCGCTCATACCTCATTACCCTCAGAGGACAACCAGCTTCTACTTAATACTGAATGTCCTTCTCCATTAGATCTACTTGCTATGCCCTTGCAAAAGGATAGACATGTCACCCCAGCACACCCATATGTAAACATAACCAGGGAGAAAGCAATAAAAATCCCCAATTTAAAAAGTGGAAAGTATGCAGAAGATAACAGCCGGTGACTCAGGAGCACAGTGCAGTGTATCCTGCTTGTCCGGCAAAGTGAGTAACTAGGTAGATATGTTTGTCAGTTCACTGCCATGTGTCCTCAGTCACCTATGGTGGCTTCTCCATTTGTTGGGGTTTCTTACCTAGGATGCAACTTGGCCACTTTTGAAGATTTTTCTGCTAGTATTGTCTGGCTTTGATGTCTACTGCCTCCTGGTATGGGCTCTTGCACCTTGGTTTTGCTTTGGATCAATCATCATAAGTTCCTGCTTGATGTGCTTACAGTTTCTCTGGCCTCATAAAACTCTCATCGATTTCATCTGGGGGAGCTCTGTTGGCAGGTAAATCATGATATTGAATCTATGCCTCAGTCTTGTTGCTTATCTCCCTAGATCTCAGTTTAATACCTTCGTTAGCCAGTTGACAGAGGTGACTATTTCCTATCAGGCTCTCTCTTGGCATTTGTGAGGGCAAGAGCACTAAACAAAGTCCCTGATCCCCCCGCCTACTCTTCCTGTGTGATTCTGGACTGCTCAGTGGGGGCCTATGACTGCATGTGAAAACTCAGTGGGCATCCCTTGTCTTGTCTTTTATCCTCATTCTCTATCAGCTACTACTTGATAGCACCATCGGCTGAGGTGTGCATCCTGGAAGCATTCTCCTGTCTCATGCTCCCAGGTGCTGGGATTACAAGTGTGTGTCATCATGCCTGGCTGTAAGTTTTATTTTTGTAAGGAGTGAATTTATAATAAGAGGTAATTGGAAAGGGCCTGCAGGATCAAAATTTTCTATTCTGTTTAGCCTCCTAGTTAGTCACTTCCTAGTCAGGATGTTAATTTTAGCTCAGGGAGAGAATTTAGTTCAGGAAGGGATGTCACATTTGATGATGGGATCTCTGAGGGAGAAGGTTGAGTCAGGTTATGCAAAAGTGACAAGAAACACTGTAAAAAAAAAAGGAAGAAAAAGAAGGAAAGAGAGGGAAAAAAAGGAAAAAAAACGAAAAAGGAAGGGATAATTATCTATGTATGTAAGTAAGTATGTATGTACGTGCAGCATATCTAACTTAGTTGTACTACTGACTTAGGTCACTTTATTGTAAGGAATAGTTGATGATTACTTGTTTGATCAACTTTGCATGTCTATATCTGTTTTCCTGAATATACACTTCAAAGTTATCAACATGTAATGCAACAACCATTGTTGATTCCATGTCACCTTGTCTGTAACTCAGTTTTGATTGTACTATTCTTATGCTACTTTGTGTCTGTTTGTTAATATGCTTTTGTTCTTTTACTTTTAAAATTAAAAAAAAGTGACAAGAAGCTGGAAACAGCTTTTGAAAGTGGCAAATCCTCCTGCTTCATCCACCTCCCAATCTCCTCTAGTTAACCCTATTGGCAGAAGTCAACAGGTAAAGGGAAACTGTGAGTTGCAGAGTCCCAACACAGCATCACAGAATGGGGCACAATGGGGTAGATTTGGAGCTGGTGCATAATAGCTTGATAACTTTTACAGGCAAGTAGCACAGCCATTAAATCCCAGGGGTCTTTGGAGCATTACATAAGTGCAGAAAGAGAATTTCAACATCCCCCTGTTTTAGTGTAAGCCAAGAAAAGTAGTCAGGGCTTTGTCATACGATTTTTTTTTTCAGATGAGGTCTTGCTATGTACTCCAGACTATCCTTGAACTCATGGTGATGCTACTGCCTTGGTCTGCCAAGTGCTGGATTATAGTTATGTACCACCATGCTCTGCCATGATGCTTTTTAAATGAAGTTTCTTCTAAAGTCATAGAGACAGGTTTGGGTTACAATAATACACTAACAATTAAATGTTTAGCCATATAGCAAGATCATCATATTCCAACTCCTCCTTGACTCAGCCTATTCCATCTTCCAAAGAGATGTGTTTCTTGCAATATACTGTATCGATTTTGTTATTGGCTATAACAATATAATCAGATTCTAACTCAATTGAGTTTATTGGAAATATATGCAAATAGTTCACTATATCAAAATAATAGTAATCTGCCTTTGGGAAGGAAAGAAACCAGGATGACTCTGGGTATCTCACAGCCTTTCTTCAGACCCAGCTCCAATTTCTTTGTAGCCTGGGATGGATACTTGGATTTCAGATTCCTGCAGGGTAGACCACATTTGGCCAGTCTAAATCAGGTGGCAATCCTTGAGACCGATCCCTGTGCTGAGGATTGGAGTACTGTGATTGACTAGGTCTAAGCCACTTGACTCCACTGTGTCTGAGAGTAGGGTATTGAGGCTGGCAGGGCCAAGAGAACCTGGTGGATGGAGAAGGAACAGATCCCTTAAGGAAAGGGTAGCACTCTTACCAGAAGCATGGCAGAAGCATGCTAGGAGGACAAAAATAACTGGCCATTTGAACAACCAGGCTAGGATTTCAAGATTATGTGATGAAGACGTAACCATATTGTAAATGGCATGAAGTAGGAAATCTGCTTCTTTTTTTTATTTTAAAAAATAAAAGCACAAGAACATATTAACAAACAGACACAAATTAGCATAAGAAATAGTACAATCAAAACTGATTTACAGACAAGGTGACATGGACTCAACAATGGTTGTTGCTTTACCTATTGATATCTTCAAAGTGTATATACATGAACACAGATACAGACATGCAAAATTGGTCAGACAATCATCTCAACAACAGAAAAAACACAAAAAACAAAAAAACCAAAGACAAAAAAAAAACCCAACAATAGTTGCTGCTTTGCATATTGATATCTTCGAAGTGTGTGTTCAGGATAACACGTAGAGACATACAAGACTGATAGAATAACCCGTCATCAATTATTCCTCAGCATTAAGTGATATAATACAATAGTAGAACCATGTTAGCCCTCTTGCACATATGTATATACATACATACATTTTTGCCTCTTTCTTTTCTCCTTTCCCTCGTTACATCTGTTCTTTGTTTTTGAACAGATTTCCTTCATGTCTCTTAGTTTGTATTCCCACCCTCAGGTTCTTACACCAGTGATACAATACGTTGCCTGCACATGTATCGCTGATTTATTTCACTTATGAGTATGGACTCCAGTTTTGACCACTTGCCTACAAAGTCCCCAAAACTGTCTTTCTTTATAGCTGAATAATATTCCATTATATAAAAATGCCACAATTTTTTAATCCAGTCTTCTGTGGATGG
>PVLD010036777.1:0-10732 GCA_004027595.1 Dinomys branickii
TCTGACTAAATTTGCATGTCTGTATATGGGTCCATACATCTACAATTCGAAGATATCAATGGATAAAGCAACAACTACTGTTGAGACCATATCACCTTGTCTATAGATTAGTTGTGATTGTACTATTTTCTATGATAATGGGTATCTGTTTGTCAATATGTTTTTGTACTTTTATGTTTCTAAAATTAAAAAAAAAAAAGAATGTCAATCATCAGAAACTCAGCTGATAACAAATATGGAGGGGCTGTGGGGTGAAGGAGCTCTTCTCCACTGCTGGTGGGAATGCAGACTGTTGAAATCACTGTGGAAATCCGTGTGGAGATTCCTTATGAAAGTGACTTGAGATCCCATTCAAACCAGCTATTCCCCTTATGGTCATCTTCCTAGAAGAATTAAAAGCATGGTGGTGAAATGAGCTGCTTACCCACTTCATGGTCATGGAACAGCAATATCTGTGCACCCATGTTTATAGCAGCATAATTTGTAATAGCTCAATCTTGGAAACAACTCAAATGCCTATTAACGGAGGACTTGATAAAAAAGATGTATTTTTTCAATATAAGGGTGCTCTACTCAGCCATAAAGAAGGACACACTGGAGACTTTTGTGGGTAAATGGATGCAACTGAAGGCCATACTCATAAGTGAAATAAATCAGACCTTTACGTGTAAACATCATATCGTCTCCCTTGTGTGAGAAATTGAAGAAGAAAATAAGATCCACAGTATACAACAGATACTGTGAACCTGGAAAAAACTGTGCAAAAGAAAAGAGAAACTGAAATGGGGGAGTAGGGAAAGAAAGAAAGAGAAAAAGAAAAAACTGTGTGCACACAAGATAGTTCACATGGTTTACAGCCAGCTTCTCTAGTTCCTTGAAAAGAACGCTTTATGTTCCTGTTGTTCAGACAATGTATCACACCTACATCTTGTACTCTGACTAATAGGAAGACAACAACACGCACTGTATCAGCTATCATAACTGTCCTACTACCTGTTTTGAAACTCAAAATGTACCAACTACTGTAACAACTAATGTGTCAACTATTGTCACTGTCCTACCAACCTGTTTCACTGCTTATCTTTTTTCTCTTTAAAATGAAAAGCTAAAAAAAGAAAGTACTTAATTCTAGTAAGATCGTAACATACGATCTACTTGGTAGTGTTTAAATGTTCCGTATGTTCCTGCCGACGGCACACACAGTGTTGCACAGCAGACCTCTAGAGCTCAGTCGCCGTCTGTGCTTCATCTTTGTGCTCATTTATCTGTGCGCTCATTTATGCTCACCTGGCCCAGACCCTGGAAACCACCATTTCACTCTTTCATTCTGTAAATGTTTACGTTTTATACTTATTTTATAGGTAGAGTCATGTAATATTTATCTTTCTGTGACTGGCTTATTTCACTTAAGATAATATTTTTAAGAATAATTAATAAGGTTCCATTGTATTGGATTTCTATCCCCATAACTGAATACCTGAGCTAATTAACTTGTGACAAGCAAAGGTTTATTGTGGCTCCCAATGTCAGACCCTCCAGGGAAGGACTGGGCGCGCACACTGCTTTGGGCCTCTGATGGGAGTGTCAGATGACAACGGCAGGGAGCGCGTGGTGAAATGAACTGCTTACTCACTTCATGGTCAGGGAACAAAACAGTGGAGGAAGAGACGGGTCCCACCATTCTGGTCAGGGGTGCAGCCCCCACTGACCTAAGGCCCTCCTTCCTGATCCCACCTTCTGAAAGTTCCATCACCCCAACAGCGTCATCTTGAGAACCGAGCCCTTAGCACATGGCCTCAGGAGAGACATTCAAGCCACAGCTTTCTGCCACGCTGAAGTCTTCTGTCCTGGCCAACAGGGTGCATGTCTATCTCACAATAAAAAGACATTCATTCCATCCTGAGGCCAGGAGATAGATGGACAACAGGGAGAATAAGGCAGGGGCCTGAGTAAACACTAGAGATAGACTCGTAATTGGAGCTCAAAGGACAAAAGACTAATTAAGTCTGCTTTCCTGATGTAAGAGGCCTATGTAGCAACAGCAGCAACTGCATAGCTTCATTTTCAGGGGCCTGTGAAGTTTGTAAAGGCCACCAGAGGGGGCCCACAAATGACAAACTGTCCCTTGTGCACCCACCAAAATCACTTGCCAGAGGCTGCGCATAAGTCCCTAGATTTAGGTGTTTCTGTGGCACTTTCCTTTGGAGCCCCTCTCGGCTCGTGAGAGCTTCCCTTTATTCTTTCTAGTAAATCACACCCAGTTCCTTCCCCACTGCTCTTCATGGACCTCATTCTTTGCTTTCTGCAGAATCAGGGCCGGGAGCGAGGAGGAAAGTGGTTACTATCTTGAATGCTCCAAGTCTCAACATCTCCAGCATTGCTACAAGTTTAAGTCCGAAGTCTCCTCTCAGACCCAACGCAAACTTAAGTGTGAGTCCCTGTAAGATACAACAGTGACAATAAATCACAAAGTTCACTTTAAGAATGAGTTTTGGAACAGGCACAGGATGAAATTTCCTACCCTGAAAATGAGGAAGAACATAATAGAAAGGGATCAGCACAGAACACAGCCAAAATCCAGCAGGGCAGACATTAGAAACCAAAGTTCTGGGTACAGTTTTCCGTGTACACCATGGCATGAGGCAGGCTCCCAAAGCTTAGGGCAGCCCTGTCTGCACGGCTTCTCCTTGTAACCCACAACCTACATGACCTTTGTTTTTAGCAGCTTTTTCTGTGCTGTTTGTGGCTTCCTTTGGTGGGTGTTGCACACTGCTAGCTCTTAGTAACTTTCTGGAGTCTCCAATGTAGTGTGTGCTTTTATCCTCACAGCTCCCTGTATTGCCCTGTTGGGCTTGCTTACAAGGATTGTTATACCATGGCTCACTGTCTAGAATCCCAAACTTTCCTTTTGAAGTCCTGGTGGATGGTATCATGACCCCATAACTCTTGCTTTCTTCATGCCTGCAAAGCCAGCATCACATGTGCAAAGCCAAGTTTATTACCAGGGGCGTTGTACCTGATTCCCCTTGAACAGAGGTTGCAGAGCCTCTGTATGCCTTGCTGACTGAACGAGGGAAACAAATCTCACACAGGGCAACTCAAGCCTGTTTGTTGAAATGATTCTGTCAAGAAAAATCTGTGAAACCAATTTGCATTCCTATACCTCTGAGTGTGTGATGGGTGTGGGAGATTCTGAGATGCCTTTGAATTCTCTTTCCTCTTGTCATGGTACAAAATACTTGGCTTCTTTTTATTTGGGATGGCAGCTGCACTCTGCTTCTCTGCACTTTTCACGTGATCCTTTTCACATCAAACTGCAAAATTTCCAATTCTTTCTACTCTGTTTCCTTCTGGTCCTGATTCTTGGCCAATGGTAGCTAGTAACTCGCATTCCATGTTTTTTGACTTGACCTACTCCTTCACCTTTATGCTCAACCACTCAGGAATGGACAAAGTTCAGGAAATGGATAAAATTCATCCAAATCTTTTCCATGTCAACACAAGGGCAGCTGTTAATGAAAATCCCAGTGGAGGCCTCATTTTCACCTGAAACCTTATCAACTTGGTCTTCACTGTGTGCACTCCTCTCAGGATTCTGGTCAGCGCCAGAGTCGCGTGTTAAGCTCTGCTCACCATTTCCAGGCTTTATCCAGCCTACTGCCGCGAACCCTTCCACAGACCCATTCCAAAGCCTTCAACATCATCAAATGTAGTTATAGCCTGGAAATTCACTTCCTGGGACCACATTCTTTGATAGTCAGCTTTCTGTCAGCATGACAAATATCTGAGATGATTACCTTACAAAAATCAGAAATTTTTTGGCTCCATATTTAGAGCTCCCAGGAGGAGGTGACCTGGCAGACTCATTTCCTTAGCCCTGTGATGAGGTGCTGCAGGACAGTGGCAGGATCATAAGAGCCAACTGCTTACTTCACCCGATGGCCAGGAAGCAAAAGAACAGAGGCAGGTGCTGGGGTTTCACAGTCACTTCACGGAGACTCACTGATGACTTAGGGGCCTCCCACAAGGCCTGACTTCTAAAGAGTCCATCACCTCCACTAACACCATGCTTGGACCCAGCCTCTGACCTGTAGGTCCACGGGAGCCATTAAACATGCAAACAGCAACCATGTATTGTAGACATTCCTTTATTTAAGGCTAGACACTATTCCATTATGTATATTCCCATGTTTCCATGTCCACACTGACACTTGTCTATTTTTTTAAATAATGGTTCTGATTGATGCAAGGTTAAATATCATTATGATGTTGGATTTCATTTTTCTAGCGTGAAGCAATTTTTTCATATGTCTTTTGGTCATTTGTGTCTCATCTTTGGAAAAATATCTGTTCAACTCCTTAACTAACTTCTTAATCAGGTTATTCAGTTTTTAGCCACTGAGTTATTGATGGTCCTTATTTTTTTGGATGTTAACCTGTAGCTAGAAGATAGGTACTCAGATAGGTCAGCCTTGGCCAACCCTGCTTCCTGAACTCCTGCTTTAGTTATCAGAAGATCAATGCAGTGCCACATCCTGAAATGAGGAACAAATATTCAGAACAATACTGTGTCCTTATTCATCCCAGAACAGAATGTCCTGCAGTGCTTGAGCTCAGTGAACTAAGTAATGCTCAAGATATACAATCCAAGCTCTCAGAAAGGTCTTTCAGCTGTAGTGTGTTGCTAGTGAGGTGCAGATGAGACTTGTTCTGGTTTGTGTCTAGATGTCCCCCCAAAGTCTTCTGCAATCATAGGGCTTTTTCAGATGTGGCTGAATCTAGAGTGTGTGATGCTGAGATTAAAGGTGTGTGATTATTAAATCAGTGGTTTGGCACTGCCACAAGCCTGGTAGCCTGGATAAAATAAAAGGAGCAGAAAGATGCTGTTAAGGTGCCTTGTGGCATTTTCTGTCTTCCACTGCCATGAACAGTTGTTCCTCTGCCATGTGCCACCTTGCTTCGGAGCCAGCTGATTATGCACTGAAACCCATAGAAACTGTGAGATAAATAAACCTTTCCTCCGTCCCTTTGGATGTTGGGTGTTTTATCTAATCAGTGAGAGAAATAACTAAGTCAAGGCTCCATGTGGTCTGGGCATCCTTCTTAAACCCTATTAGGGGACCGGCTTGCTTAGGCTTCTGTTCATTTTTGCTGTCTATCTGTAGCACTACATCTGGTTTGCCTGAGTTGTAACGCTAGTGTTCTGTCTCACTGAAACCAAATGACAAACAGCCCTGCACGTCTTGTCAGAGACAGTTTAAAATATTTGTCCCGCTCTCTATGTTGCATTTTTATTATGCTGTTTCCTTTGTTGTGCAAGAAGCTTTTAGTTTGACATAGTCCTCCTTGTTTACATTTGTTTTTGTTGCCTGTGGTTTTTGGTAAAATAACTTCTTGGACTAATTGTAAGAAGTATTTTCCTGTTTTCTTCTAGAATATTTATAGTTTTAGGTTTTAGATTAGAGGATATGGAGGGCTTCAGAATGAAGTTTTCAGTCTCTACCAGGTACAGACAGGGCTTGAGGAAATGGCTCATATGTGAGAGAGGACCTTTTGGTCATGAAGTTTCCTGAAGTTCAGGAAAATATGAAACAAAATCTTCTTTTAATGACCTGAATATTATCTGGGCTTCTTATCTTAGCTTTTCCATTTTACGTGCTAAGTACTGCTGCTTTTCAGTTGTTAGAGCAAGAGATATACTCTTGGGGGTGGTGTGTGAACCCTTGTAAATACACATATTTCTGTATGCTCCCATCTGTATCTGTATTAACCCAAAGTTCCTAATGATGCCTGTAACTTTTTCCACTTACTAATGTGTTATGCTTTATGTTTTTCCTTTCAACAAATATTTATAAGTTGCTTAATGTGACAATAGCATCACACTTTTGAAATTTGTTTTGTTAATTCACTCTTTTTGGACCTTTATACCAGTCATGATTTGTTGTTTTATACTCTATTACAATAATATATTTATATCTATTTATTACATGCAATATTATTACCTAGACATATAATCTAGATTTTTCTAAAAAATTTGTAGAAATTTGCATCACCAGTCAAGTACCAATGTGTCAATTAGTCATTTTGCCAACACATTGTATAGTTTTGGCAATCTAACAAATATAATATGATTGTTTTCAAAATTACAGTATTTTGATTATGTAGTAATGGACATTTGTGTGTTTAGCAATTATTTATATTCTTTTTTAATGAAATTCGTAAGGGCTTCTACTATAATTTATTCTACTTGTGTTCATTTTATTTTTTCTGATTTGGAGACTTTCAAAAAATATATTAATCCTATGTGGCTTTTGCTTAGATACATATCACAACTGTTGCAATATATTATAAGTATTTTAATCGTGTCTTATAATTTACTTAGTTTTTAATATTCAGATGTTGAAAATTGTTTTGTCAAATTTGTCAATATTTCCTTTGGCAGTTTTTATAAAATCTATTTTTTTCCAAATTACATGCACACACAAGCACACAGACACACAAATATATACTTCCACTTCTTTCATAATAAAAAATTACAAAAATTTCCATGTTCAATTTATGTTTTGAGGTAATACCCAATTTTATTGATTGATTTTTAGATGGCTATCCACATGCCTTCCCATATTTATTGACAAGCCATTATAGGATGGTAAACTTAATGACATTATGGGTTAGGCTACTAAATTTAACATATGCAAAATTATTCTTTAAAATGAATAACTTATAACTTTAGGTCTCCTAGTTCTGTCAGTCTGGATGTTTATCTTTGTAGTACCTCATTTTGTTAATGAGCATAGTTTTAGAACACATTTTAATATTTAGTATGTCAAGTATTTAACTTTTTATTGGATATTTATCTCATTTATTCTTGCAGGTGACATTTGAAAACCATCTTTATAATTTTAAAAATAAAATCTTCTCCATTTTGACTGGAAATGTGTTTAAATTTATGGATTCATTTGGCAGAGTGTCGAGTCTGTGGGCAGGTAAAACATTTATTTAAAGACCATGGACTATTGAAGAAGCAGTACCGGAGCATCAGGAACAGTGGTGTGCTTCTGTTCAAAGGTTTTCCTAGACAGTAAGGTTTTCCCATCTTCTCTGCTGCTCCAAGCTATCTGGGAGGAATGGGCTCAACTCATTACTCAGTGCAGCATAGCTGGAGGAGTTTCATTCTCTGACTCCGGCAGAGGGTGAGGGGATCTGAAAGCACTGTGTTCTGCTCGGACACTTTGCTCACTGTGTTTGTGTACGGTGATGCCTCCAAAGGCGGCTGTTCCACAAGGACAGAGAAAGCAAAGCAAAACAAACCATCCTTTCCCTAAATGTTCTATTAGTACTACTAAACACCTGCGGTATACAGTCCGTGTTAAGTACTGTGAGCCCTCCGTGCTCAGGAGGATAAGAGGTATGAGCGGACTGCAGTACCAGCCAGCAGTGTCCCTTACCTTCATAATTGGCATAAGTGACAGTGGCCTGGGTGCAAAGGGAGAAGTGGTGCTGTGTTGACAAGTCATCTCTCACAGGGTGGGGAGGGTCCTGATTTAGGGCGTATTCTGATGTTCGTGGTGTAAATATTTTCACCGTGGCCAATTATGAATTGTGAGTGTGACTCCCCTGAACATGCGAGGACTGTGCACGGTGTGCTGCCCCGCGGCACTGGCTGGGCCAGGACACCAAGAGAGATGGGAAATGGGCTTTGAAAGACGGTGCGTTTTCAATGGTAGAAGTGGAGGTGAACATATTTGGGAAAAACAAAGGGCAGGAGCAGAATGTTAGAGTTGGGAAAATAAAAGTCTCGGATGGACTTTGGATGTTTTTCAGGTCTTTGGAGAGACACCTTAAAGGGATTAATCTGGCTGCACAGAGCAAGGTGCATCTGAGCAGCAGAGGTCCAAAGGAGAAAAGAACAGTGAAATGCCCAAGTAGTAGTTCAGATGGAGGTGTTACATTTGTGCCTAGTTCTCCCCGCACAGGATGACCTGAGGGGAACATTTGATGTGACATTTGAGTCATTGTTTCCTGTTTTGAGTTGCAGAAATGAATAAATATGCAAGCAACTGTATTTTGTTTGGGTGGTTTTTATCTTTTTAGAGTGTTTAGCTACATCTGCTTTGATTGCAAATGATAGAAAAATCCATGTCAGAATAGCTTAAGGAATGAAGAAAAAAGAACTTAATTGTGCTGTTAGTGTCCCATCCAATTTTTCTTTTTCTTTGCTCCACTGGGGAGTTGAATCGATGACCGTATATGTGCTGGGCAAGTGCTCTCCTGATGAGCTGCAGACCCAGTAGAGCCCCAGCCAGTTCTAACGCGCTTATACCATCCTGCACACTGCTCCCCTTGCTCCTGCCAGCAGCTGCACTGCTTTGCCCTGGGGTTTTCTCCTACTGCTGCACTCCGCTTGGTGCACAGATCTGAGTGCTAGAGAATAAATGTCCCCATTCTAGGAGCTGCCCTCACCAGTGAGGGCAGGACACGGGGTGTCAGTTCCCTCGCTCTTTTGGATCTCCGGTGGGATAATTAGGCAAGTATTTCACATTGGATGCTGAGTTTCTCTGACAGGACTCAGCTCCAGATGCCCATGGTGGCGGCTGACTTGATAATACTCTGACTGACTGACTTCCCTCTCAGTCTCTCTTCCCTCTGCACTTTATGCTACTCCATGGATCACCTTTCAGTCAGGCCTTGCATACTCCTTGTCTGCTTCTGGGAGAGCCCAAGCTGGGCCAGTGGGTGTGTGCAATAAAAAGGCCTATGTGGGTCTGCTTCGGTCGTAGTGGGCTCTGGGGGCTCCAATCATTAACAAGGTTTAGTTTTGCTCTCTCTTTTCAGGGTCATGCTCTTCCCTTGTGGTGGGAACTTGTCAGTCCCAGGTTCACATCCTGACTTCTTATATTCCTACCAGGCTTCCCAATATTTCCATATAAAACTTGGGCTCGGGTATGGGTAATGTGCTTACACCCGAACCAATCATTATGGTCAGAAGCCGGAACCATGTGAAATGGTCAGGGGGTTCCACAGGTGGGTAGGCTTTATCTGAATTCAAACATGGGTAAGAGGAGGGGAGTTGTGGTTTGTCTAGGGGAGGGTCAATCAAGGTGTCATCAGAACAGGAGATAGGTGTGGAGCAGGCAAAAACTATCCCTGCACACCCTGACTGACTTTGCCATCAGTCTCAGGCCTCAGATGCAGAGATGAACTTGGCCTTGAGTTCTTACACATATAACCTTGTTTTATGTAGTGAACCTCAGGTGGTCTCTAGTTGTACCCTGGAGAGAAATGGTGGTGGGTATGAGAAAAATGAAGACAGGAGACAAGAGCTGGGCTCAGGTGGAGTTACCTCTTGCCTGATGAGCAGGAGGACTGACTCCAACAGTAGGGGCTTTTATTTTACACACTTACAAAGTTAGTATCATGGGCAGGTAATGTTGCCTTGCGACTAACGACTGTAATTGTCGAGCAAGATGCCTTTTTCAATACTGAGGTAGCTTCACTGCTTGACCCATAACCAGTTCCAATGGCTCCCAACAGTTTTGCTTTGATACCGCATGGAGATCCATCATCTGTGTCCCCGTTCTCATCAGTTCCTCATGCAGCTTCTACATCTACCCTCTTCCTGTCCTGTGGATTGTTCTGTCCCGGGCTCCTAGAGCAGGTGCTTGCTTATTACAGAACCCTGGGGGTTTTTGTAAGGCTGTTTCTGTTATGACTTCCGCTGTGGTAGGCGTTTGCAGCAGGGCAGAAATATACAGCAGAGTTGCTGAGTGTCAAGTCTGAGATGCTGAGCTTGAGAACCGGTTTCTGAAACACCGCAGAGTACCGTCCTTTCTTTCTGCTCCTGTATCCAGAATTTAGTTGAATTAATTGAATCATCTTTCCACTGGGTGGTTGTTGATACCAGTACATCATATAATAATCAAAGCTGACTGTGATTTTGCAATCTATGGTCACAGATCCTCCCTCTTGTGCATATACCACATCTGTAGGTTGCTGCTGAGCATTGCTAGAACCTGTAGAAGACAAAACAATAAAGGAAAAGACTTAGGCATTGACAGTACTCACAAGGAGGCCATTACCAAT
The DNA here is from genome assembly GCA_004027595.1 of Dinomys branickii. Lineage (NCBI taxonomy): Eukaryota > Metazoa > Chordata > Mammalia > Rodentia > Dinomyidae > Dinomys > Dinomys branickii. The sequence continues at coordinate 10,084 of PVLD010036777.1, forward strand.
AGCCAGATTTTGACCCAGAAAGTGAAGTGGAGAAAAGCACCATCCCATCCTATTCCTACTCTTTCTTTAGCTACCCCCTGCCCCATCCTCTAGAGTTGGCTTCATTACCAGGGCAGATGAAGATCACAATGGCACACAGGAGAGTGGGTGGTCCTGGCTGCATTTGTGAGGCTCTTCGCATTGGTGGAATGGCTCTTGCCTTACTGGTTTTTTTTTGGTTGGACCCCGAGATGTCTTTAGAGCTGTCTACCATGTGAACTGAAATGAGGCTGCTATTGCAGTCTAAAATTTAAAGCCTAAAATGTGGTTTCTGCAATGCACATTTAGTCATGTCATCTGCTGCCTGTGTTTACCCTCCTGCCTCACTTCCGCCATGACTGTTCCTTTTTAAAAAATAACCACAGATCATGTAACATATTATAACTTATGAAAGACAAAAAATCCACCTCTACTGTCCTTACCCAAAGACCAATATTGTTTTTTTTTTATTTTTTTTATTTTTTTATTTTAGAAACATAAAAGTACAAAAACATATTGACAGACACCCATTATCATAGAAAATAGTACAATCACAACTAATCTATAGACAAGGTGATATGGTCTCAACAGTAGTTGTTGCTTTATCCATTGATATCTTCGAATTGTAGAT
>PVLD010036778.1:0-10731 GCA_004027595.1 Dinomys branickii
AGGTATGGTTCAGTCTGCTCTACAGACAACTGTCTTTGTATCCTCCCATCTTCCTGGCCTTATCCAGTTCTGTCACCCATTGCAACTCTTTCGGTGCATCGACGTGCAGGCGGCCGGCACGGGACGGGCTGGCATGGCGTGTATCCCATTTAGTAATCCATTATCGAGCTCGCCCTGGGCCTCGGGCTGTGCGATCCGCTTTGCCAGCCTTTGTCATTCCCACATGTGTGCTCTTTGGGGCAACAGCCGCGTCTACTTTCTGGGATGCAAGCCAGCTGTATTCATCGCTAGTGACACACGGAGAAGGCGCAAAAAGAAGCCAAAAAGAAAAAGAAAAGAAAAGAAAAAAGGAAGAAGAAACACCAACACGGACAAGGGTGAATGTCTAGGAAACTCTTCTCCAAATCCAAATTCCACTCGGAGTCCACTCCTGTCCCCTCGGTGTGTCTGCCAGTTAACAAGTCATCGCAGGGCATGGGGCGGGGGGCGGGGCGGGGCGTGCGGCTCAGCTGGGCTGGGCTGGTGGCCAGGCTCGGGTGCGGGGTGGGGCGGCAGCCTCGCTCCTAGGTGGGCATCGCAAGCCGGCGGCCCGGAGAAGCTGCGTCGCGTCCAGAGCGCAGGGCAGTGGAGCACGGTGCGCGGGCAGTGGAGTTGGCTGCAGCCTCACCCGGAGCCTCTCTCTACTCCTCTGTCAACGCGGAGGCTGAGGCGCCGGGCGGAGCCAAGTCCCGGACTGGATCGCGCATGGAGGCATCTCCTCCCCTACCTTTCATTTCACAATGTCTATCATACCTATTAATTTTTATTCACTCTTTCAGGTGCCCATTTAAAATTATACACACACACACACACACACACATATACACATATAGTGTATATATAGTATATAGTATACATATAGTATAGTATATAATATAGATACACATATAGTCAAATGGTTGTATGCAATTTAGATACTAACTTTTTACAGAATATGTGGTTGACAAAAACTTCCTCCCATTTTGAGTGTTGCCTTTACATTTTTTAATTTATTTTGTTCTGCAGAAACATTTAGTTTCATGTAGTCACACTTATTTTTGCTTTTGTCACCTGTAATTTTGGTGTGCTGTCCAAAAAATCATTTATAAGACCAATATCAAGGAACTTGCTCCCTAATTTATTCTTCTAGGAGTTTTACATTTTCACGTATTGTGTTTAATTCTTTAGTGCATGTTGGGTTGATTCTTATGTATCATGATTTTCAAACGTCATTTATTGAAAAGACTGCTTTCTTGGTTATATAGTATCTTAGTTACTTGTTGCTGAGACAAAATATACAAAATCCACAAGTTAGAGGATGAAAGATTTATTTAGCACACAGTTTATACAGATTTCAGTCCCTAATTGGCTGGCTCCAAGGCAGGGTGGCAGGGCAGACAGACATCACAGGGGAAAAACTGTTATGGTGGGCAGAAGGTGGCAAAGCAAGCAAGAAATGGCCACAGCTCTTTCTATCCCTTATATCTTATCCAGGCTACTTAGGGCAGGTAGCAATAACCCTTAATCCTAATGCCCTTGAGCCTAGCATCACTCCATGAAGCAATACCAGTGTCATACATTCTAGATCCAGTCACTTCTGAAAATGTCCCACTTATGACTGCATTAGACTTTGCGGGGGGACATTTAGACACAAGCCATAACATGTAGTCTGTGTGCTCTTGTTGAAAGTGAGTTTATCATGTATGAATGATTTTATTTCTGGGTTCTCAGTTCTGTTCTATTGATTTATGTGTTTGTATTTATGTCAGTGCCACACTACCATTCACAAACTTAATTTGCTCTATAACTTTGTCAGTGATGGCCACATTTGTGTTTTTGTAGGAAATATGGCCATGATCATGATTGTTGCTTGATGCAGTTTGCAAACAAAAATAAAAATTTTCCAAATGCTTCTGTTTGTAAACCCAATTGTTTGCAAACAAATGTGTTCATCACCCAAGGCATCACTGTATTTTTGTTACTGTAGCTTTGCAGTATAATTTGAAGTAAGGAAGTAGCATGTCCCCAACTTTGTTCTTCATTTTCAAGATTTTTTGGCTAGTGGGAGTTTTTGAGACTCCATATAAATTGTAGGATATAGTTATTTCTTAAAAAAATCATTAATATTTTAATAGGAATTTCATTAAATTTGTAGATTACCTTGGGAGTGGCCTTTTAACAAAATTAAGTCCTTCAATCTGTGAACGATTTGAATTTTTAAGTATTCAAAAGGTACTAGCATATTATTTGTGTAATCAAACATCAGAAGTGTTGTTAATAGAGGGAACTAACAAATTTCTCAGGGAAGTTCATGAAACTTGACTGGGTTGCAGTTGTCAACTTTTAAAACCTGGCATCAATTGTAAGGGGCTCGGTGGGGGGGTAGATTAAAAGATTAAGAGAGAAATGACTATCTGACTGAAGGTGTTCATGAGAATGATTATGGCTTAATTTAACTGAAAGTAAATTAAATGATTACTTATTCACAAATAAATTATTTAGACATGTAATGACATTATCTAAGCTCAGATATACTTTTATTTGTCTTGTTTTGCTCACACTGAAATAGATTTTAGTTCTATTGATAAAAAACATTTATTCTATTAATATTGCCTAAAATTGTGTTTCTTTGAACAGAGAATCTGTTGGGTTTTATTTCCTGAAGATTATTTGCAAACATTTTAAGTCATCAGAAAATATTGGGAAAGCTCTATTGCTCTATGTTGACATGCTTTTACAATGAAAGGAAGATCTGCTTGCCAAGGAGAAGATTGAAGAAATCATTGTGGGTCAGTAAGATTTCTAGAGCTGTTTTAGAATGGTGTTAATCTGTCTTTAATTCTAAGATCTGTGTCAGGACAACAAGAAAATCCTCAGGTCAACAGATTTCTCCCACTTGCCTTTTCTTTTCTTCCTATTGGTCTTCAGCAGTAATGCGTTATCTGTTGAGATTTCACATATTTGGCAAGTTAAAATGAGAAACTAAGTAAAAAAAAGTACTAAAAGTATAGACAAATGTCTGAGCTTAAAGCTCATGTGTAGTAGAACATTGTAAGGTTAGAAGCCTAATTTCATGTTTTCAGTTTGATATCAAATCAGCTGTATAACTTTGGGCAAGCTATTATCTTTGAAATTTGATTTATTCACAAAGTTTTATTATGGTATCTAATTATATGAATATCATCAAAGTATATTTTAAGTAGATACATGAAGTAGCTGTTTGCTCTCATGAGTTTTTTTAAAACTTAGAACAAACTATATTTGCTGACTTTTCTAGCGGGTGAGAGACTCTTAGTGTTGTAATCAAGACTTTTGTGGAAATTAATGTTATGTGCCAAAAGGGCACAAGAGGGTAAAAAATTCTATTATGGTTTAAACTGCACCTTAATGTGCTAATGTATTTAACCTCGGTAAATGTCTAGACCAGAAATAATCAGACACAAGTTACAAGGCAAACTAATAAAGTTTGTCTGTAAGTACAATCTTAAAGAATGTTACAAAGGCTTTAAGGTATAATTGGCCTTTTGTATGAATGCAACCTAATCTGTTTAGTACATAATAGTATAAACACTTCTTATTAATGATTTCTGGCATTGCTGCCTGCTCATTCACAATAAACTTATTAAGACACCAGATGATGATTTAATTTGGAACGTGGAAAATAGGTTAAAAAGAGACTAGGCTGCAAATGTATCACAGCCTGATGGAAGAATTACTGTGATTCAAGCAAACTGATTGTATTATATAATCAGTTCTAGTGGTAAACCTAAAACTGATGAAAACCCGTCTGAATTAGATTGTGTCAATAGCCATTTCTTAAAGATTATAAGATCTGAGTAAAGTTAACCTTATTTAATGTAATTGATTTAGATTTTTGCTTTCAGAGCTTGGGGGCTATTGTTTTGTTTTTTCACGCCACCAAACAGGAAGTCAACTGACAACAGAATTAGTAGGTTGGTTTCACAGCATTCTGTGGACAAAAGCTGCAGGAAGTTTTAAGGTTTGGGAATAATGTACTTTCATTTTTTATATCTTTGCCTCACTACAAGTAAAACTGTGTGTCCATTGTAAAACTCAGAGTATCAAATATCTAATAGTTTCTCTTTTTAAAAATACCATCTATTTACAAAATGTTGACTCTAGAGTATCATAGACATTGTAGAAATTTTATTCAAAAACAGTAAGACATGATTTCTCTCCATTGGGAACTTACTTCTTAGGGAAATGACATTACTGATGTTAAGATAGAGGAATGTAATTATTTATTCATTTATTGCAATGTCAGAGATCAAACTCAAGCTTTGTACATGTGAGGCAAGCACTTTGCCACCAAAGCATATGCCCAAGCCTGGAATACAATTTATTTCAATATGACGTGTCTTGGTTACTTTTCTCCCATTGCTGAGACAAAATACCCAACACCCAAAGTTAAAGAAGGAAGGAAAGGTTTATTTAGCTTACAGTTTGTGGAGGTTTCAGTCCATACTTGGCTGGCTCAGAGGCAGAGTGGCACATGGCAGAGGGCAAACATTCATGGCAGCAGAGCACAGCAAAAACACCCAGCAAAAGGGAGGAATGGCGGAAAGCAGCCTCTCTCCCTCCCTTACATTGTAAACAGGCTACCCCCACCCAGGGGGCGTGTAGTTCTCACACAACCTCCATGCCCTCCTCTTCCACAGGCTCAGGATGTGTACAAAGCAAGCACCCTGGCTTCCTGCTGAATCACTCAGCCAAACCTTTAGACTCCCCAAGTTGACACAATGTATCAACTATAATATGAGGGGAAATTTTTTTGAAGAAGGATACTCTTGCAGGTGGAAAGCCAGTTTTCCCAGGACCGTTTTTCTTTTTTCCTTTGAAGGTATTTGGCTCCTTTGCCAAAGATAAGGCGGCTAAGTATGTCTGAAGTTGTTTCTGCATCTTCTAGTTTGTTCCATTCATCCTCACATTTGTTTTTTGGGATTTTTGCCAGTATCATGCTAATTTTATCACAGTAGCTTTGTATTATAATTTCAAGTCAGGGATTGTGATTCCTCTGCCTTGATTTTGTTGCTCAAAATTGCTTTTGGTGTTCTAGGTCTGTTCTGGTTCAAAATGAATTTTAGGATTGCTTTCTCTAATTCTGTGAACTATGCTATTGTAATTTTGACTGAGATTGCATTAAACCTATATGACAGTTTTGGAAGTATGGCTATTTTCACTATATTAGTTTTTCCTACTCCAAAACAAGGGCTATCTTTCCATTTTCTGATATCCTTTTCAACCTCCTTTTTAAGAGTACTGTAACTTTCATTGTAGAGATCTTATCTTTTCCCATGCACTAAACTAAAATTGAAATGGATCAAAGATATAAATACTAAAACAGGAACATTAAATCTGCTGGAAGATAAAATAGGTAGAACTCTTGAAGATATTGATGTAGGCAAAGACTTCATGAACAAAACCCCGAACAGAGAAACTACCACAAAGAATGAACAACTTATTAAAAAGCTTTGGCACTGCAAGAGAAACTACCAACAGAATGCAGAGACAACCCACAGTGTGGGAAAATATTTTTATCAGCTATTCCTCAGACAAAAGAGTACTATCTAAAATACATAAAGGAGTTAAAAAAATCAGATCTCTCAAATTTAAGGACTCAATTAAAAATGAGCATGTAAAATGGATAGGTGCTTCTCAGGTGAAGAAATAGTGCCAGCAAATAAATATATGAAAAAATGCTCAACATTACTGGTCATTAAAGAAATGCAATTAAAACAATGCTGAGATTCCATTTCTCTCCAAAAAGACTGGCTATTATCAAAACATCAACCCAGAACAAATGCTGGGGGGGATGAGTAGGAAAAGGAACGCTTTTGTATGGTTAGTCAGAGTATGGACTGGGGCAACTACTGTGGAAATCAGAGTGGAGATTTCTTTAAAAACTAGGTATTCCCCTTCTTGGGAAAATAATTAAAAGCATTAGACTGCAATCACGCATGCATGTGCATGTTTATACTGGCACAGTTTATAATAGTTAAATCTTGGAAACAGCTGAAATACCCATCAACCAGTGAATGGATAAAGAAGATAGGGATTTCTTTATACGATGGTGTACTACTCTGCTACAAAGAAGGATAATCTTTAGACATTTCTAACTAACTACATGCACCTTGAGACCACTGTGGGTTTAATAATATCCTTTAGCTTTTGCAGGCTAATCAGGTCCACAATCTCCTGAATGAGTGTACAGGGAAGGCTAAATAAAAAGAGGAAAATGGAATGATTTCAGGGCTCCAGGAGGATCAAAGCCCTCTCACAGAATTCGAGGTTCTTGGGGGCTAAGACCAAGACCTTCTCTGAGTGGCCTGCTTTTATTTGGTGATCAGAAGGGAGAGGAGTACTTAAGAAGAGGAGAATTACTCAAGGACTTCTCCAAGTAAGGTATTAAATTAATCCTTAATAAGGATTCAATTAGCAGGGCGTGGTGGCACACGCCTGTAATCCTAGCACTCAGGAGGCTGAGGCAGGAGGATTGTTGTGAGTTCGAGGCCAGCCTAGGCTACAAAGTGAGCTCAAGGTCAGCCTGAAGTGTTTAGTGAGACCCTGTCTCTAAAACACACACACACACACACACACACACACACACACAAAATAAGGATTAAATTAATCCACCCAGACTGAGATGTCTGAGGCTATAGTCTTTATCTATTTGAGATTGGATCCAGGTGTCCTTGGTTGTAACCTTGTCTTATCCTTTGAGGTTTTCCGGTTTCATCTGCCATTACAGGCCTTAGTAAGGATTAGTAACTCACAGAGGTTCACTCACTATGAGTCCACTGTCCATTTCCAGACAAGGAGCCTAGGCCTTGGACAGATTCACAAGTGAACATGAAAAGCCAATTAATTAATTTAAGTCCTGCTCAGATCTGCTTCATAGTGGTATCCATCAGACCATACTCTTAAGTGAAATAAATCAGACACACATGATCACAGACTTGTGACCACCAGCACAGGACAAGGAAGGCAAAGCATGAGAAGCGCCAGCAGTGTGGAACAGAGCAGGCTATCTGAGAAATATATATATATATATATATATATATATATAGAGAGAGAGAGAGAGAGAGAGAGAGTCTCACTATGCAGTTTAGGCTGATCTTAAACTCATTATGTAGCCAAGGCTGACCTGTAATTCATGGTGGTCCTTTGCCTCAGCCTCCCAAGTGCTGGGATCATAGGCCTGTGCCACCACACTCAGCCTAAAGATATATTTTTAAAAACATTGTAAAGAACAATCACTCAAAAGATCTATCTTTATATTTCTTATTATCTGTCTTTTATTTTTATCTTCATTTATACTTGTTTCTCATATAAGAGACACTGTGATATTTAAGGTTGTATGTATGATCTATTTTAGTTAACATTTTGATTGCAAGATGCATCCATTTTCCTGCAAAGTACTCTGAGTACTGCACTGTGTATAAATACCATGTTGTCTTTATTTAACTATCCATTGATATACATATAGACTGCTTCTAAGCTGTTATGAATTATGGTGATGTGTATATATATATATATATATATATATAATCATTGTAATATGATGTCTTTATGATGTCTTTAACTCTTTTGGGAAAATACATGGAAGGGGAAGAGCTGGGTCAAATTGAAATTTTACTTTTAGTTTTTTGAGGAATCTCCACACTGACTTCCATAGTAGTTATACTGGTTTCTATTCCCCCTACAATAGAAGGGTCCCCCTCCTCCAAGACCTGCCAGCATTTGTTATTACTTTATTTCCTGATGATATATAGCCATTCTTTCTGCGGGTAAGATGGAAGCTTAGTGTTGTTTTAATTTGCATTTCTCTAATGGGTGACAATGTTGAATAATTTTTATGTATTTATTATTCTGAGAAGTGTCTATTCAATTCAGTTGCCCCTTTTCGATTGAGTATTTTATTTTGGGAAGTCTTTTCTTAACTTTGTTGCATATTCTCAATATTAGCCTTCTGAACAAAGAGTAGCTGGCAAAAGTTTTTTTTGTCTTTCTGTAGGTTGCCTCTTCACTCTGTTGGTTGTTTCTCATGCTATGTAGAAGCTTTTTAATTTGAAAGAATTCCATTTGTTGATTCTTGTTCCATTAGGGTTCTGTTCATACAGTCCTTGCAAAAGGGGAAGGGACAAAGAGATGGAGGGAAAAGGATAAAAAGCAATCAAGATGTGTTATATACACCTACCAACTCCTCACAAGCAATTCATCATTATGTATTGCAAACGTACTAATAAAAAATTGAAACTGAAGAAACGAATAATTCACAACCTTATGTTTCTTAAAATTTGGATAAATTTCCTTTTAATTTTTATGTACATTTGTGTGACTTTGTATATAAATTTAATGGGATATACTGTTTTCAAAAAGTGGCGTATTTATTTATTTTGTTGTCACAGCTTCTTTTCTCTGCCATTTTTTATTTTAAAGATAAAAGAATGAAAACATATTAACAAACACACAGACATAAACAAACAACATAAAAACAATAAAAGCAACACGGAATTTCAGACAAGGTGATAATAGGAAGTTAACAATGGTTGCTGTATTACATATTGGCATCTTCAAAGTGGTTTCTCAGGAAAACAAATATAGATATGCAAGATTGATCAAATAATGAATCATTAACTGCTCCTTTCAGTAAAGTGACAGAAGTCAATAGTACAACTATGGTAGCTATCCTGTATATACATATATACAGAATTTCCCCATCTTTCTTTTCTCTTTTCCCTTGTCCCAGTAGCTCTTTATTTTTCAGCATTTTCCTTCCATTTCACAATATCTATCACACCTCCTAATTTTTATTCACTCTTTCAGGTTCTTACACTAGTGAGACAATATGTTGCTTACACATGGAGGTCTGATTTGTTTCACTAGTATAGTCTCTAGTTGTGACCATTTACCTATAAAAGCCTCGAGTTTAGCTTTCTTTCTAGCTGAGTAATATTCCATTATATAAAAATACCACAATTTTTTAATTCATCCCTCAGGGGATGGATATTTGTTGCTTCCATGATTTAGCAATTACAAATTGTGCTGCTATAAACATGGGTGCACATATATCACTGTGATACAATGTTTGCAGAGCTTCTGGGAAAATACCCAGAAGGGCAATAGCTGGGTTGAATGAGACCTCTAGATCTAGTTTACTGAGGAATCTCCACACCAACTTCCATGGTTTCACCAGTCTTCATTCCCACCAGCAGTGGAGAAGAGTTCCTATGTCTCCACAGCCTTGCCAGCATTTGTTATTGGTTGATTTCTTGATGCTTGATGCTCTTACTGGGGTGAGGTGAAATCTCAATGTTGTTTTAATTTCCATTTGTCAAAGGGCATGTAATATTGATCAAACAATTAAACATTAATTGTTCCTTTCAATAAAACAATAAAAATTAATAGTACAATTATCTTTGCTATCTTGTCCACCTTTATTATTTATTAGTACATGTTTGCAGTACATAATGATTACATTCACTGTAGGGGATTCATATAGCTACATAACACATTTCAATTTCTTTCTTTTTCTCTCTCCCTCCACCATCCTTTTATTTTTCCAGCATAAGATTTACTTATTTATTTGTAAGACCTAATGAATTTAATTATCATATATATGTGTGTGCGTGTGTGTGTGTGTGTGTGTGTGTGTGTGTGTGTGTGTGTGTATATATATATATACACACACACACACACACATTGAAAACCAGACCAATAGGGTATATTTTCTTAAAGCAGTGACCAAGTTTATTTCAAAAAGTGTAAATGAAGAGTGAGGGAGAAACTGACTTTGTAGAGCAAAGTTGAGCCAAGTAAAAGAGGAAAAAGTAAGATAAAAATACACTGTGGCAGGTATCATGAGGAAAGCCACAATGGCAGGCTCTTCTTTATGTCTGTGTCCACTTATACTGCCCAAATCTCAAGGAAATCTGCAAGAACTTCTACATATGGGTCCTGAGAGGCAGTGCTGAGATATCCTACACCTTAGGCTGACATCAGATCTAGGCCATCCTAGTGAAAACCTGCTCAAGTTCTCGCAATAAGCCCATATGCAGGAATCTGGAAACGGTTTTGTGCACACGTTCTGGCATCTTATGATTGACAGCTCATGCCTCTTCCCCAGCCAGCTTTGCCATGCCCTACTCTCTTATGTCATTTCCCCTTGCGAGACACAAGTTCCCATAATCCTTTATGGGTTGCTGAGAGAGTGACAGTCTCTCTCTTCTATAGCTTCTTCAACCCAGAAGGGACTGTAGATAGTACCTACTGGGGATTATGTGCTCTTCATCTATTGGGGTGCTCTGGCTCCCTGGCTGGGTTGATGAAAGAACAACCTGCCAGAAAAGAATGTGGAAGGAATTAATGACCATTGAACCTCACTATTAGCCCAAATAAGAGAATAGGGGCAGATTTCCACCCTTTCTGTAGTAGCACTGGAGCCTTGGCTTTTTGAAGAGAAATCTCAAGTCTTCCATCAGCTCACAGGAATATCTTTTTTTTTTTTATTTTAAAGACAAAAGAATGGAGACATATGAACCAGAAAAGCCATAAACAATACAGAAAATACAAAGTTATACAGAATATAGTAGGGAATTAGAACTGGATGTTGTATTACATAGTTATCTTCACATTAGTTAACACAAAAACATTAAAGGAAATACCAAATTATAGATAAGATAGTAGGGAATT
>PVLD010036779.1:0-10731 GCA_004027595.1 Dinomys branickii
TCTCCCGTGCCACCGTCTCATCGCTCAGTCACTGCATCAAATCTTAAGAAACAGCTCCATCTCCAAAAACAGCATGCGGAGGGATTGAAAGAAATGGGGCAGAGAGATGAAAATGTAATGCTGAAAAATTTGTGCAAAAGAGGCACGAGCTCACCCACCCTCCTCGGCACCCCGTCTGATAGGAGTCTGGCAGGGGCCCGGCTTTCCAGGCACTGCAGAGACAGAGAGGCTGGGCCAAGCCTGTCTGGGGGTGAAGGGGTGGGGGCCGTCCACGCGTGTGCAGCCGATCAGCCCTAGCTTTGGGGCACCCGGGTTGCTAGTGGCAGTGTAAGCACAGGGCTGGGGAAGGTGTCCTCCTAGATTGAGGGCCACCCCTTTCCACCGCCTTCCTCCCCTCTCAGTGAAGTTAGGCCTGGCGGGCACTGCCCTTTCCAGCACCTGTTCTCTTTAGGGGCCTCCGGAGGCAGCGGGACCCCAGGACCAGGGTCAGTTGCCAGCCTTGCTCCACTTCACTGAGTCTTGTCTCCTCTGAGCCTGAGCCGGGCTCTAGCTGCCTAAACAAGCTCGATCTCGTCTCCAGCCCTGGCCTCTTAGTCCCCTCCCAAAGCACCGCAGAGGCTGCGGCCTGATTAATGCTGCCCGCTGACAGCTACGGGAGCCAGGCTTGCTGTTCCCGGCAAGCGCCCGGCTCCCAGCGCGGGAGAGGCTCCCGCTGCCCGACTGCGACCCCTGGCGGCAGCGGCGGTACCCTGCAGAGCGTGCGGAGATGAGTGGCAGCCAGGTACCCACGGGTAAAAGATAATGCACCCCCTCCCCCAGAGGGCGAGGGGCAGGCAGTGCGGAAGGAAGGGTAGCAAATTCTGCTTTCTTATCAAATAAACAGGAAGGAAGGGAACAATCTGTTGCAGGTGGTGGAGGTTGATGGAGGGTAATTGGAGGGGGTACGGTGGAAATGAGAAAATCTGTTTATAGTTGGAGTGGAATCTGTTTAATATGATGCGTACACAAAACACAACTTAGATTTTTCCCTGCTCTGAACCCTGCTTCTCTTGTCTTCATTTTAACTAGCAGTGGGTGCTGGTCCCATTTTCTCTTTCATGTTTTCTGGAAGAGGAGCCCATTTAGGGAAATAAAACATAATCTGACTGTTTCCGGTGCCGTTGGCGAGTCCCTCAAGAGACACTGTAACATAAGAGTTGCAACTCTGATCTTTGGAGAGAGGCACTGTGAATCCAGTACACGTCCAGCTGTGTGACCTCGAATAACTTGCCCAACCTCTCTGAACCTCTTTTTCCTTGCCCAGAAAACTATGTAAGGAAAAGAGATGGAAAAAAGAAAGGAATTTAAGATGCACTATGTACATGTACCAACTTCCCACAAGGAATAGAAACATTATGTACCACACACATGCACCACTAAAATAATTTTTAATCATATATTTCCTAGGTATAAATTATAAAATTAAATGCAATTTTAGAAATGAAGAGAAAGCTCCTGCCTCTTCTCTATCTTCAGAACAGAGCCACTGTCCAGTACTGGGTCTGCATTCCCATTTCCGGCAGGGCCTTTTGGGGGGCATGACTAGGATAGGCTCAAAGACAGGACGCACGTGCCGGTGGATAGCAGGAGCCTGAGTCAGCCACATCTTTCCCTGCTCCTTCCCCTTCCTTCCCTGCAGGCACACTGCCCTCAAGCCCATGTCTGACCCCATAAGCCCACCAGGCAGCACCTACCAAATGGTGTGCAAGGAGCCACACAGCACAGGGATCCCAGCTCATGGTGGAGCCTGATACCTTCGGTCAGCTCTCAAAGGCTGCAGGTCAATGTTCCTCATCTTGGTGTTAGCACTGCCAACATTCCACACTGTGACACAACCAGGCTCTCTGCTGGGGCGCCCCAAGGTGAAGAGGTCCTCCGGGAGACCCCTGTTTCTAAGAAGCAGGCTCTAGTTGAAGAGGTGTGGCGTACACAAGTAAGAGACGGCTACAGAGCACATCGGGGTGGCAGGTATAAAGAGTCAGACCGAAGTTGAGGGTTCACCTGAACCCCAAGAGCTGCTTTGATACAGTGAGCAAGTGCTGCCCTCTAACAAGGAAGAATATATCACATGTGTACCACCCAGCAGGAGCAGACGACCTGTGTCCTCAAAGGTACTGAGGACACCGCACCATCTTTAGCCCCTGGACTTTGAGCTGATCTCCAGGAAGGATTCCCATCCAGAGACCACTCTAAAAGTCTGACCTGCCCAGCGCCTGTCTTCTACTGAGCTACAGCTAAGTTCCCAGGCATGCACAGGAGGAAAGAAAGATGGAGGCTGGTTATTCAGGGTACTTTATCCTCTCGTGCAGCAGTTCCCTTACGCATCATCTGCCCACCCACTTATGTATTCAGTCTTTCCTTCCGTCAGTATTTGACTTGGCAATTGTTATATACCCAGAACTGTGCCCCGTGCTAGGAAGAGTGCAAAATAACCATGCCCTGCCTTTCTTTCTGCTCCACGCGAGACTTGATGACGCACTACTCAATTTTAAAGCATCTCCTCCTTGTCCCACTCCATCTGTGGGAGCCCCTGAGCCTAACAGGGCTCAGCCCATTACAGAAGAAAGGCCCTAACAACACACATCCTGCTAGTCTGATTAGCTAACTCTCTCCCATGGAATCTATTTGTTTAGACTTTGCTGACCCACCCACCCACTTCCTAAAGAGACAGACGAAAATACGACTGAAGGTACTGGCCCTTAGAAATGGGTACGAGTATGTCCAGTTTTGCCTCCCGTGCAGTACCAGATGACTGACGTATAAGCTTGTTCCAATCCATCCCTCACATGTGCCAAGGCCCTGGGGTGTTCAACTAGAATCGTTTTAGTAGTTTCATTTTTCCCCTGCCTGCTGCCTCTCAATCCCACCCCTGCCTTCATGGGATTTGTGGCAATCTGTGCTCTTTAAAATATTTTCTGGAGTGTATTTGTGTGTCCTTAATGGTGGCAGAAGGCTGTATAATTATCTCCCAATTCATCAGGCTTCTTAACAGGCAAATGCCTTTTTTCCCAATAAGTTTCTCTCGCTGAGGCACCAATAGGCCTTGTTGCTATGGAAACCAGAACATTTTTCCCTCTGTTTTAATGGTATGTTGCAAGTGATGTGTGTATGTGCATGTACACATATGGTGGCCACTCACATTTCCAGCCCTTCTTTCCTTCCCTACCTGCCCCGGCCTGTCTGGCATCCTCCCAGCATCCCATGCTTCAGAACGGTGCACCCTCACACACAGCCCTGCTTGTCCCCTTCCTGCCTTTCACCCTGCCTCCATCTCCCCCCACCCCTCCATCTGGTGTTCTCAGCTGCTTAGAAAGAAATACCAGTTGGCTGTGCGTGCAGTTGAAGAGGGGGAGGGAAATAAAAGGTTGGAGAAACAAAGCTTTGCAAAAGCCTTTGGCCGGCCAGGTGTTCCTCGCTGGAAGGTGGTGGCTTCATTCTCTTGGCCACCTTCCTAGAACAGAGGCCACTTCAGAGACGGGAGAGGAGACAGAGGTACTGCAGCTCTGAGCTGGTGCAGGAGCTACAGAGTTCCTCCCCGTACCTTCCTGGCAGTACCATCTGCTACTGCTGCTCGTGGGACAGATGAGCGGCCTCCCCCATCCCCAGTCCCTGTCGGGTTCAAGGACTGTTGGACATGGAGGGCTTTGTTGAGATGTCCTTGTTTCTTCAGGTGTTGAACAAACATTTCCTGAGTTCCCAGTGTGTGCCAGCACTGTTCTAGGCACTGGGAAGACACAGATGGCCCCTGTGCTTAGGAAGCGTGACTGACTCCCAGCGACTTGCCAAGACAGTGTGAGAGGCAATTTGGGCTCTGGCATGAAAGCAATTAAAACTTGAGCCCTGGGCCACCACTTCCCAGCTGTGACCTTGGGAGGAAGACTCACCACCATCTTTAAGACTCATTTTCCTCTTCTCTAAAAGTAGCATCACCAGAAAGTTGTTTCTGGATGTTAAATAAAATGCTGAGTATTTATTAGCATAGTAGATGCCACTGCTGTTGCTGTCATTATTAATGGAAAGGCCAGGACGCAGGCAGGCAGGGAGTCACAAAAGCAGATCTGGGGTATTTCTTTTGGAGGAGGGCAGAAAGAAAACACTAATCAGAGAAGAAAGAATGGTTATCAACAAGAAATCAAAACATGACACATGCTGGAGAGGCTGTGGGGGGAAAAAGAAGCCCTTCTACATTGCTGGTGTGAATGTAAACCAGCACAACCACTGTGGAGATTCCTCAAAAATCTAAAACCAGAAATTCCACTGGGCTCAGCTATTCCCCTTCTGGGTATCTTCTCAAATGGTTTAAGGACATCACACAACAGTGATCAATGCGTACCTCTGTTTACAGCAGCAGAACTCAAAACAGCTCTGTCTTAGAAGTGGTCTGTAGGCCCATCAACACATGCACTGGTCAGTGTGGTTATACACATCAAGGAATGCCACTCAGCCATAAAGGATGAACTTGATCATCTGTAAGAAAGTGGATGGGCCTTCAGACCATAATGCTGATTGAAATTCATCAGACACAGAAGATTAACTATAGCATGGTTTCTCTTATATGAGAAATCCAAAATACAAATAATTTAAAGAACAAAATAGCACTTGGGAGGCTGAGTCAGGAGGATCACTGTGAGTTGGAGCCCAGCCTTGGTTACACAGTGAATTTTTTTATTTTATTTTATTTTAATTTAAAGACAAAGAATGGAGATATATGAACCAGAATAAGCCATAAACAATACCGAAAATACAAAATTATACAGAATATAGTAGGGAATTAGCACTGGATGTTGTATTACATAATGTTATCTTCATATTAGTTAACACATAAACATTAAAGGAAATACCAAATTATAGAGAAGATAGTAGGGAATTAGCACTGGATGCTGTATAATATAAAGTTATCTTCACTTCTGTTAATACAAAAACGATTGAGAAAATACAAAATTATAGAGAACATAGAAGGGAATTAGCCCTGGATGCTGTCCTCCATAATGTTACCTTCACATTTGTTACTCAGTTACACAGATGATGGCCCATTTGATCATTCAATTTTTCTCCTCCCTCATCTCCGTTGCCCTACCACTCAATCAGTCATCTACCCTGTGATAATAACTGTATTCCTGGGTTTATCTATACCCCTGGACTCTCGCCTTGGGAAGAGATACAGCTGCCTCAGACTATACTATAACATACATGGGTGTATACAAACTGCCATGGTCGGAGGTGGAAAAGCACCAATGCTCACAGCGGACCGCCCGGCTCTGCCCTGTCACCGTGCTATGGGTGGGGGCAGGTCCAGTCTATGAGGCGCCCTCAGCGGGGCCCTCAGCGGAGCCCTCAGCGGAGCACCCGCAGGGCCCTCAGCAGAGCACCCGCGGGGCCCACAGTGGAGTAGCCCCGGGGCCCTCAGTGGAGCAGCCGCAGGGCCCACAGCTGAGCAGCTGAGGGGCACACTACGGAGCAGCCGCGGGGCCCACAGCAGAGCAGCCATGGGGCACACTGCGGAGCAGCCACGGGGCCCTCAGCGGAGCAGCCGTACACAGTGAATTTAAGGTCAGCCTGGAATATATCACAAGACCCTGTCACTAAAATGGTAATAAGAAAAGTGTAGGATTCTGCTTCCAGCCTAAAAAGCAAACAGTACTACTTTGGGCTACATGGTGCATCTACCCTCCACTCTCAACTCCAAGCAAGCCTTCTTGAACCTTGTAATCTAAAATGATGCCACATTTTCATCTTGTCTTATATTTAAATTAAGACAGTGATATTTCTGCAAATAAATCCAAAGGAAATCAGAGCTAACCACAAGTCATCAGGCAATGAGTGAGACATACAGTAGCCGCCCATCTCCACACCATAGCCAGTACCTGTAGCAGGAGGTTTTCCTGGCATAGAACGAATGTGTGTAGGGGGTCATTTTCTCTTCAGTACTCATAAAGGAGATCTCTCCCTGCACTGATAGTATTCTGCAGTCTTTCAAAATTAGTGGGCTGGATAAGTGCTATAATTCGTGGGGAGATGCAGGTATACATACAGATTTTAATGGGTTTGGTGAGGATGTAAAAGATATAGTTAGATAAAGTATTTTTTAATGTAAGAGCAAGGCGAAGGGAGTAAAACATGAGCGTCACTAGGTGCAAGACACCTGTGCGCTTGCACTCCCCTGCCCGAGCCACTCCCACATGCAATAAATACCCTTACACCGTTTTGCATACTAGGAAGTTGAAGTTGAGGTCAGTGGAGAAACTTGCCAAAGGTCATCCATCCAATCAGTGATGGGGCTAAAGTCACATCTGCGTTTGCCTGGCTTCAAAGCCTGTAGCAGATCCACCGTTTATACTAATGAATAGAAGAATAAGAAGACAGTTCTTTGATCATTATCAGTGTTGGCTTTTGACACAGCTCACTTAACACTTCTATCTCGTGGGTCCCCTCCCCAGAACCTAGTCAGTCGACTGGCAAGACGCGTTTTCCTGTCTCCACCTCTCAGTTTTCCCAGACTACACAACTACCCTTTCCCTCTTTCCTCCTTCATCTGCATTCCAGTTCTGTCCACTTCTAGACCTCTGAACCTCAGTGGTGAAAAAGCAAGCAAACTCATTTAACTGATACAAGAATGTGAGAATCTGTCATATTTTTATTCTCCTAATAGTCTTTGCTTTATAAAATCTGATAGAGCAAGTGACTGTGTGATTGATAAAGTTGAAGACAGGGAGACAAAACAAAATGATTAATTTCAGGAAGAGGAAAAAGAGAGAGAGATTGAATTAGTAAGATTTTTTAGCAGCTTTACTGAGGTGTAATTGACACACAATAAACCACCTATATTTAAAACGTACAGTGTGATGGGTGTTGGCATCTGTAGACATCCAAGAATCATCAGCACACACAAGACAAGCTTCACTATCACCATCAAAAGTTTGACCTTGTTAGGGTAAGTGAGGTTTTGGAATGTCCTAAATTGAACCTATTCCTGAACGACCTGCTCTGTGGATAAAGGTGGTGCTGGGAGCCTTGGCAGGCCTCCATGATATTTTTTTGAACTAAAAAAATGTCATTTCATAACCAGTTTTTGAAATCTGGAAGGTTCCATTTTCAAGAACAAGTTTTGAATTTCTGGAAGTAATTCTGGACCTGGCTGTAGACCTATATTTTCCCGTAAAACTCATAGGGAAATGATCTTTTCCGGAAACACAGAGTATACCGAACAACATTTCTACACAGGTCTTGGGCAGGAAAACACATTTACATTTAAGAGTAGGAAATGCTGCCCTGGAAAACTTCAGCCAAAATGAGCTCACTACCCAGCTCTGTGGACCACACCAACAAATGTCGAAGCAGATGTCTACCCCTCAAACCCAACAGGGCCCCAAAGGGCAGGACCAAGGGGGCTCCCCCATTTCCGATAACCACAGACAACCCAAGTGTGATAGTGGGAAAAGTGAAGCTCTATCACCAGACCATCAGGTCCTCAAGGACAGGAAGCACATGCATTGATATTGGTGTCCTTAATACCTATATTTCTTAGTAAAGTCTTGGAAGTATTTTGTGGAAAGAAATGCTGAATGATTAAGTGGGATATTTATTTGATATAAAGTGTTCTCTGGTTTCCCATACAAATAGGAGTCCTCAGCGTGGCTACCCATGGGAACTTTACCACACTAGAGGTCAGCCAGCAGGAAACTTCCAGGGAGAAAAGCTCTCACTGAGACCCTTGGTCTTCCATGGATTTCACACACCAGCATCTACTCACAGTAGACCCTGAGTGATGTTCTGCTTTGATGGTGCGGACCACAGGGCACATAGATGGGTGAGAAACGTTGTAGCAAAGAAAAAAATACACAGCACAACAGCACTCAAGATGAGTACATAACCCATTTCAGGGAGCTGGGGGGGACTTTCTAGAAGCTGTGCCTCCAAGCCTCACCACAGCTACCTATCAGCTTGGTTATTCTATATTTTGTATACCAAGCATTCAGCTTCTTTGCATTAATCAGAGCCCATTAATAGCCAGTGCTGGAAAACATATTAACATCAAGAGACATGTTTGAGCCACCACTTTCCCTAAAAATTATGGGAGAAAAGAGATTCCTAGTAAAATATTTCTGTGTCCACTTCTTATTTTAAGCAGAGCACTAAAGCCTGTCTTAAAACACAGAAAATGCCTCATGGAGAAGTAAGAGATAGAGGGACAAGGATACAGAAAAAAGACAGAGTGGAGAAATTAGGGTGCTAACAAGGGACAGAACTGAATGGTAAGTTAGATACCAACAAGAAAAGCTTGAGCGAGGAAGAAGCAAATTGGACTGCAAGGCTGGAAACTGGAGAGTAAAACAACTGATGGAGAAGTAAAGAGATGAAAATATAAAAGCAAGAAACTGTATTCATGAGTCTGCATTCAGACAAAAAATCCGGGAAAAGCGCAGAAGAACTGAGGGTGAGAAGGAGCAGAGGAGGAAGAAGCCGGCACCCCGGGGAGCCATCTACTGCCCCAAAGGGGAAGTGCGGAGATCGGGAACAGCACAGATGTGGTAGGTATAAGACATCACGGTACCAGTCGCACCAGTACCCGCTCCCCACTTGAGATCGCCCCAGGGGCAGGCTGCAGACAGCCGAGTGTATCGCAAAAGCCTTGAGTCACGTGTCTCGGACACCCTCTCTTCCCTCACCAGTTCCCAGTGTGGATTCTGCTAAGACCAGTTGGCCAAAAAAGCACGGGGCTTCCGGTTGATGTTGCAGGGCAATTTCTGTTCTGGAAGTTTTCATTCCAGACATGAGGACCAATCTCCAGAAGGAGCTGCCTGGGGAGGAGGTTTTACCTGTCCCCGTGATAGGAAGACCACCTGACTTTATCAGAAAATGTCTTCTGGCCACTCAGATCTTAAGATAGCCAGTGTTCCCTTTAATGTGCGGCTTAACTTTTTAAATATGTATTGTTTCCTTAGCCTGGGATCTTTTTGTAGATGGAATGAAAAGCCTTCCCTCTAGAATGCTTGTGCCGATTCACCCACCACGGGGAAGAATTTATCCCAAAGTCGTCGGCACAAGCAAGGAACTAGACATGAGAGATGATCACTGCTGCTGTGTTTGAACAGGGCGCTAATACAACCTCCACAACTCAACTAACTAAGCTGAGGACATTCACAGAATTAACCAAATTCACCAGGTATCATGAGGCCACTGTTGATCAAATTCAAGATGCTCATGAAATATCTCAAAGTATGTGCTCTCACTGTCACAGAGAGCATTAGAGATAGTACTAAATTTTCAACACACATACGCTGGTCATCATATCAGGAGATGGAACTCTCAGTGGACAGAGCCAGGGGGACATCAATTCTGTTAGTAACCCAGTTCACTCCTTCTGCTCCTTCTCTTCCTAAGAGTGGGTAAGACAATACCTGGAGCTTCCTTCTGGCAGGATCGCCTACCTTGGAATCACCAGGTGAAAATCAAGAAATCTCCAAGGAGGCAGCCATGACTAGGCCTCGGAGAGGCTGGGGACATGTAGGTTGGAAGGGGCAGGTTAGAGCAAGGCTGAGCTCGACTGCAGGCCCTCGGCAGCCTGCTGCTTCTTCTGGCACCTCCATGGTTTCTCCTCTCCTTGGTTGTGTTTTCTCAGCAGAAGCACGTGAAAGACTAGGACACAGTAGACCAGAACACAGGTCTTCGGGTCCCCTTGAACCCTAAACATCTATGATTGGGAGACAAAGGCTCTTAATTTCTTCTCTAAGTCCCAGGAAAGCAGTATATCTCAAATCAAAGCAGAACACAAAGCATATTAAGGCAGAAAAATCATGAAATGTGGAAGTCTGAATGCTATTACAACCCCTCATGATAAAAGTTTATTTTTAAATTGATAATGTGTTGAGCATCATATATGTGTGTATAATTTGGTGTTTAGAATTCTTTGAGGGACCGGATGGGAAGATGGTGACCAGGTGAGCAGCAAGGGAGCGATCCTCCTTAATAAACACCACCAGCTCGAGACAGACTTGGCGAGCGTGAATGCCGGGACCTCGGCTGGGAAGTTCAAACTGGGCGTATTTCTCTGAGATGCCGGGGGAGATGTGGTAGGGCGGACTAGGCTGCCGGGGCAAGACGTGGGAAAGCCCCAGACGCTGGGAGCCAGGGACGATCCGCGCGGGGAGGAAGCTTGACTCAGTCCAAGCGCCGTGGGAGCGCAGCCGGCTCGGTCCCTCCGGCCTCCCGAGCCGGTGAAGCCCCCCGGCGACTCCCGACAGAGATCGGCTTGTTAGCGGCGGAGACGCCTGGCAATCTCACGTTTCGCATGTGTCGGGCGGGCCGCGCGGAGGGCCCCAAACGCCGGGAGCGGGGAGGAAGATTTGCTGGGTCCTAACGCCCTGAGAACACGGACAGCTCGGTCCCTCCCGCCTCCCGAGCTGGCGCAGCTCTCCGGCGACTCCCGACAGAGATCGGCTCTCTGGCAGCGGCAACGCCCAGCGGTCCCACGTTTCGCGCGCATCGGGCGGGCTGCGCAGAAAGCCCCAAAGGATAGACTGGCACCTTGGAACCTTCATGCCTGCAGGGACTCCAAAAACTGGTGAGATATCGGCGCTCGCGACCAGATCACCGAGTGGGGGAGGAGATCCATCCCTATACCTGCAGGGAACCCTGGGAGGGCGGGGGAGTGGTCTTACACACCTCACCCAGGTCACTAGGTAGGGAGTATCT
>PVLD010036780.1:0-10731 GCA_004027595.1 Dinomys branickii
AGCTGCCCATATGTGCGAAGGAATCCAGCTGCTCAGGATATGCCCGTTACGTGAATACTGAGATGCTTTTAATGCTTCCCTTTGGCTTTGACTCAGTGAACACTACTAAGCTGCAGACTTGCGTTGCAGATGATCGAGAAGGCCAGTCTCTTACACTTTGCTAATTATTGTTTAGCACAGTTACTGTTACAAGACACATGAAATCATTTGCATGACTTTGCCGAGAGGATGATTAAAAAAGGGAAAGCGACTCAGGGATTGGGTATAGCTGAGAATTAACAGAGACACCAATTCATTGACTATGGCTGTCTGTGAGGAAGGAGATTGAAATGGGAAGGATTGCCAATTGCTCTGCTGGACACCTGTATATCATTTGTCATTTTCATAAGTGTGAATTTGCATCTGTTGAAATGATCATGTGACTTTTGTCCTTTCTTCTGTTTATATGATGAATTCCATTTATTGAGTTGCATATGTTGAGTCATCCGTGCATCGCTGCAATGAAACCTACTTGATTATGGTGTATGATCTTTTTGATGATTTGTGGCATTCTGTGTGCAAATATTTTATTGAAGGTGTTTTGCATGTATGTTCATTAGAGCAATTGGATTGTAATTCTCTTTTTTGGCTGAATCCCTTTGTGGCTTTAGAATGACATTGGAAATGACTTAAAGAGTACTCCTCTTTTGATTTTATTAAAGAGTTTGAGGAGCATTACATCTTCGCTGAAATTCTTATAGAGTTTGACAGTGCCTCCAACAGGTCCTGAGCTTTTATTAGTTGGTAGATTTTTTTTATTACTGTTTCAATTTTATTATCTGTTAGTGGATTATTCAGGGTTTTTATGTCCTTTTGGTTTACTTTTGGTAATTCATATGTATCTGTAAATCTATCCATTTCTTCTGAGTTCTCCAACTTATTGGCATACAGGTTTGTGAAATTGTTGCTAATAATCTTCTGGATTTTAATAGTGTCCACTGTGATTTCACCCTGTTTATTTCTAATTGCATTGATTTGGGTCTTCTCTTTCCTTTTTTTTTTTTGTAAGATTGGTTAAGAGTTTGTGCGTATTGTTTAGTCTTCCAAATAACCAGCTCTTGGATTCTTTGATTCTTTGTTCTGCCTTTTAAGTTTCTATTTCATAGATTTCTGTACTGACCTTTATAAATTCCTTTCTTGTAGTTGCCCTGGATTTACACTGTACTTTTTTCTAGGATCTTGAGTTGCACGTTTAAGTATTCATGTGGGCATTCACAACTATATCTTCTCTTTTAATACTGCTTTCGTTGTGTCCCATAAATTCTGGTACATTGTATTGGCATTGTCATTTGATTCTAGGAACTGTCTAATCTCTTTCTTAATTTCTTCTGTGGCTTATTGATTATTCAGTAGTGTGTTGTTCAATTTCTATATCTCTGTGGTTTCTTTTGCAATTGATTTCTACTTCATTGCACTATAGTCTGACAATATGCTGGTAAATTTTGATTCTTTTGCATTTACTTAAGTATGCTTTGTTAGCTAGTATGTGGTATATTTTAAAGAAAGTCCCATGTGCTGCTGAGAAGAATGTGTATGCTGTTGTTGGATGGAACACTTTGTGCATATCTATTAAGCCCATTTGTTTGAAGGTTTGGTTCAACTCTGATATTTGTTGATGTTTTGGTCTAACTGATCTATTTGTGATAGGAGGACATTGAGGTCCCTCAGTATAATTCCCTTTATATTAATCTGATCTTTTATGTAGTAATGTTTGCTTTATAAAATTGGTTATGTCAGTGTTCAGTGCATACATGTTTATAATTGTTATCTCTCTTCCTGTTGAAGAGTTCCATTAACCAATATGTAATGTTCTCCTTTGCTGCTTCTGATCAGTCTTGGTTTAAAGTCCACTTTGTCTTAAAATAAAACAGTTACTCCTGTGTGTTTTGGGTTTCTGTTGCATGGAATATTGTTTTCTACCCTTGGTTTTTAGTCTATAAGTTTCTTTTTGGGGGTAAATGTGTCTGTGGTGTACTGCATACTATAGGATTTTGTTTCTTGATCCATTCTACCAATCTGTGTCTTTTGATTGATGAATTGAGATCATTCATATTGAGAGTCATCACTGATAGGTACTGACTTACCCTTGTTATTGTCTTATTTTCCTGCTGCTGATTTCCTTTCTTTCCCTTCTACCTAATTGCTCACCCTACCTGATTCATTCTTTCCATTGCCTGCTGGAACTTAACACAAAATTAAGTAGCAAGCTGTATAAAGTAGCTTTCTCAGGACCATGTGGTTATTAGCCCCACATGAGACATTTAGCCAGTAAGTTATTCTTGAATTCTGAGCCTCGGTTTACAATGTGAACAATCACCTTCTTTGCCCTTACTCCAGTATGTTCAGGATAGTTTATTCCTGCCTACCATGCTGTGTCCTTGTTGGCTTTCAATTTCTTCTTTGTAAGCATGCCTGAGATTTGGAATTGTTCTGTAATTGGAAATGAGCCTCACCAGGCAAGTGTGTGTGATAAGCCCTTCATAGTGCCCTACCAGCCTAATTAAACTACAGAAACATAAAAGCAATGAATGCAAGTTAGTAATCTACATAGTTACAGAGACCTTTGTCATTCAGAATCAACTGCTTATGTAGATTTTACTAATTGAAAAAATAAATCAAAGAAACTTCTCCATATCTCTTGACTCTAATATTCTTAGCTGATACCCTAAGGCTCCTTCAGGGTCTGATAATTTGTTTATAATCATAATTTCTGCCCTCCACCTCTTTTTGCAAACCAAACAAGTAAGAAGCAGTAAAGCAAACTTCCAACTTCATTGAAATAGGAAGCACTCATATCTGGAGATATAATACTGGGTATATAGTTTTAGATTTGTGAATCTTTGAGATTAGTAAAAAGTGGACCAATGACACATGATGCATCTTTGCTAACTGTGAGTTGGTGAGTGGGGTGTAAACTGAGAATAAGCAGCCCTCTAGCTTCCATATCTGCTAAACAGGAGTGAAGACATCAGTCATGTACCAGAGACTCCATTAAGTGTTTTCGCTGGGAGGAAGGAAGCACCCCGACAGCCCAGGGCTACTCTGTTCCAAAGGGTATTGATGATACAGTTTCTGCAGGCAGTGGCCTCCAAATACCCAACAGCTCATCGGCCTGGTGCTCATTGGCCTGGTGCTTAGCCATGTCTTTTCTCAGAGAGTAGGGAATAGTGTTCCACTTCTCAATTCAAGGATAGGCAGTACTAAAAAGGAGTCACCATGAGGCTTAAGTGAACATGTCGCATTTAAAAAAATACAAACACGCATGCACATACACAAAGTTAGATGAATAAAACGTATGAGAAACTTTACCAAAGCAAGTGAAAATTAAGATGGTGTATACCTCGAAAAAACCAATCTGATATCACATAGTAATGCCAAAAATATGCACACTAATTCACCTAGGAATTCATCCTGTAGAATTGCTCGGTACAACATGCCACTAATACTTGAAATACAGAGGAACCAAGTGCTAAAATTTTAATTAAAATTTAAAAACAGACACTCATTTCAGTTATTGGAAAACATTTAAGCATATCTAGAACAACTTGGCTAGGTAAATTTACCTCTCAACTTCAAGTTTTATGAAATTTAAATACAGATTAAGTATTATCAATAAAAATTTTGTACTTCAACAATCATCCAATAATCATAAACAATCATGTGACAAAGTAATAAATATCCTTGTGCGTAAAATAATTGGTGCCTCAAGAGAAGCATATCACATTTTGAAGACTTAGTTTGATAAGGAGAATGTAAAATGTCTCATGGAAATGATACCTTTGATATATTAGGTTAATATATTATAAAAACTAATTTTGCTTTTTTAATGTGGCTAATAGGAAATCTTTTTTAAATTTTATTTTAAAGAGAAAAAACAGTAAAAACAATACTGAATTTCAAAACATGATAATAGGAGATTAACAATGGTTAATATATTGTTACCTTTAAAGTAGTTGCTCAGATTACGAGATACAGGCATGAAAAATTAAACAATATAAGCACAAACTGTTCTTTTTAATGAACTAGTAGTTCATTAAATTAGTAGTATAATTATCTTAGCTAGCATGTGTATATCTATTATGTATGTATGTATGTATCTATCTATCTATCCAGAAAAAATAGTTTTTCTTTTCCCTTCCATTTTTTCTCATTTTCCCCATTCCAGTTGTTCTTTCCTTTTTAGCAGTTTCTTCCCTTTTCACACTATCTACTGTAGTTTTTGGATATTATGTACTCATTCAGTTTCATACACTAGGGAGACCATGATATTTACACATGCAAGTCTGATTTATTTCACTTATGAGTATGGCCTCTAGTTGCATCCATTTACCTATACCAGTCTTGAGTATATCCTTCTTTATAGCTGAGTAGTACTACATTGTATAAAAAACACCACACCTTTTTTTACCCATTCCTTGATTGTTGGGCATTTGGGTTGTATCAAAGATTTAGCTATGACAAATTGTGCTGCTATAAACATGGGTGCATATATACCTCTGTGGTATGATGTTTTCAATTCTTCTGGGGAAATTCCCAGAAGGGAAATGGGGCCTCTAATCCCAGTTGTTTGAGGAATCTCCACACTGATTTCTACAGTGGTTGCAGCAGTCCATACTCCCACCAACAGTGGAAAAGTGCTCCTTTTTCCCCACAGCCCCTGCAGCATTTGTTATTGGTTGATTTCTTGATGGTAGTCATTCTTTCTGGAGTGAGATGGAATCTCAGTGTTGATTTAATTTGCATTTCTAAATGATCAAGGATGGTGAGCATTTTCTGTATATTTATTTGCCTTTTGTAGTTCTTCATCTGAGAAGTGTGTATTCACCTCAGATGCACAGTTTTAGATTGGTTCTTTGAGTTTGGGGGACTGATTTTTTTTCAGTTCTAGATATGTTCTAGATAAAGTCCTTTGTGTGAGGGATAGTTGGGTAAAATTGTTTCGCAATTTGTGAGTTTCCTTTTTATCTTGTTGGTGATTTCTGTGCAAAACTTTTCAATAAGATGAGATCCCAGTTGTTGACTCTTTTGGTTTTTATTCATGAACTCTCTGCCTACCCCTATGTCCTCAAGATTTCTACCTAATTTCTCTTCCAGTAGATTTTGTATTTCTGTTTTAATATTTAGATCTTTAAACCATTTTGATTTTAGCTTGGTGCATGGTGATAGATATGGGTTTACTTTCAGTCTTTGGTATATGGAAAGCCAGTTTTTCCAGCACCATTTATTAAAGAGGCTGTCATTCTACCAGTGTTTGGCCCCTTTGTCAAATATAAGGTGACTGAGTGTGTTTGTAGTTGTGTCTGCATCTTCTAGTTTGTTCTGCTGATTCTTAGGTCTGTTTTTTTTTGCCAGTACCAAGCAAATTTTATTACAGTAGCTTTGTAGTATAATTTCAAGTCAGTCATTGTGATGCCTCCTGCCTTGCCTTTGTTGACCAGGACTGCCTTTGCTATTCTAGTCTCTTCTGTTTCCAAATGAATTTTAGGAATGTTTTCTCTATATCTGTGAGGTATGCTGATGGTGTTTTGATGGGTATTGCATTAAATCTGTATAATAGCTTCGGAAGTAGGGCCATTTTCATAATGTTGGTTCCTCCTATCCATGGACAAGGTCTTTCCATTTTATGATATCTTCTTTGATATCCTTTTTCAGAGTACTGTAACTTTCAGTGTATAGATCTTTTTCTTCCTTTGCTAGACTGATTCCTAAATATTTCAGTTTTTGGATACTATTGTGAAGTGTATGGTTTCCCTAATTTCTCTCTCAGTGAGTTTGTTATTTGTGTACAGGAATGCTACTGATTTTTGAATATTGTCTTTGTATCCAATTATGCTACTAAATTTGTTTATTAAATCTAGAAGTCTTTTGGTAGAGTTTTTGGGGTCTTCTATGTAGAGTATTGTATCATCTGTGAATAATGATAATTTAACTTTCTTCTTTCCTATCCTTATTCCTTTTATTTCTTTCTCTTGTATAATTGCTCTGGCTAATGTTTGCAGAGCTATGTTAAATAGGAGTGGTGATAGTGGACATTATTGTCTTGTTCCTGATTTCAGAGTGAAAATTTTCAGTTTTTGTCAATTTAGTACAATGCTGACCTTTGGTTTGTCATAGATGGCTTTTATCAATTGAGGTAAAGACCATCAATTCTAATTTTCTGCAGGGTTTTCACATGAATGAGTAGTGGATTCTGTCAAAAGCTTTTTCTGCATCTATTGAGATGAACATATGGTTTTTGTCCTTGGCTCTGTTGATATAGTATATTACATTTTTGATTTGCATATTTTGAGCCATTCCTGTATTCCTGAAATGAATTCCACTTGGTCATGGTATATAATCTTCTTGATGATTTGTTGCATTCTGTTTGCTTGTATTTCATTGAGTATTTTTGCATCTATATTCATTAGGGAGATTGGGCTATAGTTCTCTTTTTTGGTTGGGTCTTTCTGTGATTTTGGTATCAGGATGGTGGTTGCCTCTAGGAATGAGTTAGGAAGTATTGCTTCCATTTCAATTTCATTAAAGAGTTTGAGGAGGATTGGCATTAAATCTTCTCTAAATTTCTTGTAGAATTCAGCTGTGAATCCATTAGGACTTGAGCTTTTCTTTGTTAGTAAGTATTCATTATGTTTTCAATTTTATTTACTGATATTAGGTTAGTCAGGATTTTTATATGTTCTTGATTTAGCTTTGGTAATTCTAGGAATCTGTCCATTTCTTCTGTGTTTTCCATCCTATGGAAGTAAACATTTTTGAGGTATTAATGATCTTCATTTCTATAGGATCTGTAGTGATTTTAGAATTGCATGAATTTATTTCCTTTTTTGATAAGTTTGGCTGAAGGTTTATAAATTTTATTTGTTCTTTCAAAGAGCCAACTGTTCAATTCATTCATTCTTTATACTGTTTTCTTAGTCTCCATTGCATTAATTTCTGCTCTGCTCTCTTATAATTTCCTCCCTTCTTTGGCCTTGATTTGCTGTTTTTTTTCTAGAAACTTGAAGCATAGCATTAGGTTGTTTATTTGTGCTTGTTCTGTTTTCCTAATATGAGAAGTCACCACTATAAATTTCCCTTAGGATTACTTTCATTGCGCCCCACAGTTTCTGGTATGTTGTATTTGCACTTTCTTTTGATTGTAGATATTGTTTAAATTCTTCTTTAATTTCATGTGTGACCCACTGATTGTTCAGGAGAGTATTATTTAATTTCCATGTGTTTAATGAGTTTTTGCAGTTTATTTTGCCATTAATTTCCAATTTCATTGCACTTTAATCAGATAATATGTATGGGGCAATTTCAATTCCTTTGTATTTACTTAAGCATGTTCTGTGGGCTAGTACATGGTTTATTTTAGAGAACATCCCATGTGTAGCTGAGAATAATGTGTATTTTGATGTTGTTGGGTGGAAAAGTCTGTAAACATCTACTAAGTCCATTTGTTCACAAGTTTGGTTCTGTTCTAATATTCATTTTTGATCGTTTGTCTAGTTGACCTATATCTTTATGACAGTAAGATATTAAGTTCCCCCATTATAATTGTGTTATTTCTTATTCATTTTTCATGTCTATTAATGTTGGTCTTATACAGTTAGGTCTCACATATTTGGTGTATATGTATTTATAATTGCTCTTTCTTCCTCTTGAAATTTTCTCTTAAGAAGTACATAGTGATCTTCTTTATTTTTTTGACCATTCTTGGTTTGAAGTTCACATTTTCTGCAAACAGAATAGTTACCCCTGCTTTTTTATGGGTTCCTGTTGCATGGAGTATTATTTTACATCCTTTGACTTTCAGTCTATGAGTTTATTTTGAGTTAAATGTGTTTCTTATATATAATATATTGTTGGATCTTGTTTCTTGAGGGTTGGTTTGGTGGCCATGAAATTATTTAGCTGTTCTTTGCCATGGAAGTATCTTATTTCTGCATTAATTTTGAAAGATAGTTTTGCAGGGTACATCAATCCTCATTGGAAGTTGTTTTTTTCTTTCAGAACTTTAAATACTTCAAGCTTTTAAGTTGATGGTTTGTGTTGAGAAGTCTCTGCGATTCTGATGGGCTTTCCTTTATAGATGATCTATTTATTGTCTCCAGTACCTTTTAATATTCTGTTTTTGTGCTGAATTTCTGGGATATTGGTTATTATATGTCTGGGTATAGATTTATTTTCGTTATGGCTAACTGGAGTTCTATATAACTGACTTATTGTATGTCAGATTCTTTACCAATCTCGGGAAATTTTCCCCAAGTACTTCTGCAAATAGTCTTTTTATGTCATTTGTGTTGATTCCTGCTTTTGCACTGACGTTAGTTAGTCTTATATTATTTTTCTTTGCTTCATCTTTCTGTTGTTGAATTGTTATTTCCTGGACTTTTGTTTCCTTCAAGAGATCTTTTCTTTCATGATCACTACCCAAGATCCTGGCTTCAAGGTCTGAAAGTCTGTCTTCAATTTAAATCGAAAGGTTTTCCCAGCTTTCAGTGGAATTTCTAATTTCCTGGGCATCTGTTTGAACCCATTTCCTGTGTTCTGTTTCCTTCCTGTATTGATCAGTCATAGTTTCCACCCTCGTCCTATCATCATCTGCTTTTTAAAAATCCATCCCTGTATTTTCTGAGCAATTCCTTTAGAAATGCTATTTCTTTTTGTGCCTGAGAGATTGTTTCTGATCTGATTTCCTTTATAGCCTCATGGATTTGTTTCTTTATTTCAGTTGCCACCGTTTCAGAAATGTCAGCTGTCTGTCTTTCATTTTCCTTTATCTCCTCTCCTGGATTTGTTCTGGTCAGCTGGAAGTCTGAGGTTGCATTTTGCTTCTGTATCTTGTCATTTTCTATGTCTAAAGTTTTTTTTCCTGTGTTGATCCTTGTAAGTTTCTGTAGTGGGTAGCTTTATCACTTGTATCAAGGCCTCCCTAAGCAGGGTTTGTTATTCTAGATGTCTTCTGTGTGTAGGAGGTTCTCGGTTTATGTCTGTCAAAGATCCTACATTTCCAATTAATTAAGAGTGAGGACTTCTGGGAAGATGGCAACCGGGTAGGCAGCAGAGAGAGAACCTCCCAGAGGATTACCACCCAAACAATGAAATATAGCAATATGAAGACAGAAATGAGGACTTCCGGGAAGAAGACGACCAGCCGAGACAGCGAGTGCGGAGGGAAGAACGGCTTCAACTCCTGAACCCGACAGAGAACGCGCTACTGGGACAAACTGCCAAACCAGGCAGTGCTCCGGGATCCCGCTCAGAACCCCACCCCCGCAGCCGGTGCTGCACGAACTGGAGCAACAGCGACTGGCCGGCAGGATTTCTGAGTTGGGGAAAATCTCCATCCAGGGAAAAACATCTAAACGGCACTCCTGTCTGCACGATCACAGGGTGAGTTAAGTGCGTGCTCTAACCGGTTTTTCCTGAATCGGGAAGAAGCTCAGCCCAGCAAGAGACATCAAAGCAGCTTTAAGGACTGCAGGATCTCCCGGGTGGGAAGACCTACTTAGGTGCCCCAACGGGCTTTGTGAGGGGGAAAGGAGCTCCACCCAGGGAGGAACACCTGAGTGGCCTATCTGCAAGAATCCTGGGGTGGAGAGCTGTTTATTCGCCCAGGCCAGGTCTTGGGGTAGGGAGTAGAAGCGGAAATCTCAGCAGACAACATAAGGGACATTCTCCCAAAGAGAAGTAACCATTGGAGCAGCCTCTGCAGCAGACCTTTGCCTGCTGAACTGTCTGTGGAATTTATAGCTCCACATTTTGAATCTGATACCCCAAAATGGGAAAACAGAGGAACAAAACGCAGTCTCAAAACTCAAACCCACCCAGAACAAGTTTTGAATGTGAAGATACAGGGGAACCAGGAAGCCTCATAACTTCAAGTTATGAAATGATTGCATCTGAAATAAAACAACTCCAATAGGCCATGAAAGAGCTCAAAGCAGAAATAACCCACATACCCGCAATGATTTCTCAGATAAAAAACGAGCTGAAAACAATGATGGAAGAAATGTTCCATTTACACAGACAAGAAATAGACAAAATACTAGAAGAAAATAAGAAACAAATGGAAATGTTACAAGAGCAATTTAGGAATGAATTACCAATAATAAAACAGGTCCAAAGAGAATGCCAGGTTTTGAAAACTAACACTGAAAGCATGAAAAACCGTTTAAATGAAACTGAAGAAAGAATTTCAGAACTTGAAGACAGCATGGCAGCTTATGAGCGTGAAAGGAAGAATCTCATGATATCATCAAAGACACAAGAAAAGTCAATCCAAGAGCTGCAAGATGAGGCAAAACGTAACAATATTCGAATTATAGGAGTGTGTGAAACAGCAGGAGATCTCACAAATGATATAAAAGGAATATTTGATGAAATAATAGCAGAAAATTTCCCAAACAAGGTAAAAGATACTGAAGTTCAGTTAAGCGAGGCATATAGAACACCAATGATCCATAATCCAAAGAAAAACACACACAGGCATATAATAATCAAGATCACAGATATCCAGCAAAAGAACACAATATTAAAAGCTGCCAGAGAAATGAAACAGATCACCTATAAAGGAAAGCCCATCAGAATCACAGCAGATTTCTCAACGGAAACCATGAAAGCAAGAAGAGCTTGGAGCGAGATACTACAGATTCTAAGACAAAACAACTTCCAACCCAGACTGATGTATCCTGCAAAATTATCCCT
>PVLD010036781.1:0-10732 GCA_004027595.1 Dinomys branickii
CGTTGGGGCGCCTAAGTAGGTCTTCCCACCCGGGAGATCCCGCAGTCCTTAAAGCTGCTTTGATGTCTCTCGCTGGGCTGAGCTTCTTCCCGATTCAGGAAAAACTGGTTAGAGCGTGCACTTAACTCACCCTGTGATCGTGCAGACAGGAGTGCCGTTCAGATGTTTTTCCCTGGATGGAGATTTTCCCCGACTCAGAGATCCCGCCGGCCGGTCGCTGTTGCTCCAGTTCGCGCAGCGCTGGCTGCGGGGGTGGGGTTCTGAGCGGGATCCCGGAGCGCTGCCCGGTTTGGCGTAGTTTGTCCCAGTAGCGCTTTCTCTGTCAGGTTCAGGAGCTGAAGCCGTTCTTCCCTCTGCACTCGCTCTCTCGGCTGGTCGTCTTCTTCCCGGAAGTCCTCATTTCTGTCTTCATATTGCTATATTTCATTGTTTGGGAGGTAATCCTCTGGGAGGTTCTCTCTCTGCTGCCTACCCAGTCGCCATCTTCCCGGAAGTCCCCCGGATGTGGGCAGTTTTATTCTTTGATATAAATACAGAAATATTGTGGTTTTGAGAGAGCAATGTTATATTATTTTAATGGATCACTACATTTCTATAAAGAGGAGTTGCCACTGTCACAGCTGAAAGGTTCTAATCCAGCTCTTTGAATTGAAAAGCTTGTATAAGGAATCCAGGGGCTTTTGAATAACTATCAGGTGCAACAAAAGTTTTCATCCCCTGCAATAATAAGGAGTGAACGCCATAGCAACATTCTGGGGCCAAATGGTGCAAACAGAATTGTGCTCTGGAGGTATATACAGCCGTCGTTCTAGGTTGGGCAGCGGACGGTGATCTTTTGCCAAGTGCGTGCCCATGGAGGGGCTCAGACCTTTGTTCTTGCTGCTGTCTCTCTCTCCTCAAATTGATCCCTAGTCAGTCTCCCTAAAGGCACTGCCCTGAGGGCACACCAAAATATGTACCCCTCAAGGTCAGCAAGGGCAGTATGAGCACATTAATGAGGGCAAGGCACATTAGGGCAGTGGCAATGTTTACAATAGTCACCAACTTACGCAGAATGGGCATACCTACCTTTAAGAACAGTTGCCAGCTGTAGGTAGTGGGTGGCGCTGTCCTGGTGTTTGGAGTACCCACATTCACGTTTGGCAGAGAGTTGAGGACTAAGTGGGCTGGAAGCGTCAGTCAAAATTGAAACCGTGGTACCTGTGGTGTGTCCTTGTGAGAGTTGCTTGTGGTCACGGGGAGGTCTTTAAATTGTCTTTATCTGCAAAGTGATGACCCAGATGAACCCCTATACCAGCTGTCAGATTCCACATCTGATTTTGTGTTTGTCCTTTTTAAGAATGGAAGGCACTGTTTATGGTTTTAAATACCAGGTGCTCTTTACCTGTATAATTGGTATCACTGCTTCTGTGACACACTGTTTGAGATACCTGTGATTTTGTTGGATCTTGAATCCTTGTTGGGGAATGCTGTCTTCATGTTCTGACACTGCTCCTGGGGAGAACCAGTATGCTTCACAGTGGCCTGTTTGATATGATTTCTATGAATGGGAGGGCACTATGGAGTGTGTATATGTGTGTAATATTTTATGCATTCATTTGTAAGTGAACATTGGAGTTGCTTCTGCACCTGACTATAGAGAATAGTGGTGTTATGAACATGAACATACAAGCATCTCTTTGCGTCTCTGCTTTTAATTCCTTGGGGCTATTTTCCCAAATGTGGAATTAAGGAATTATACTGATTTTTAGAAACTTTCATATTGTTTTCCAGGTGGCTTTGTTTTACATTCCCACCAACAATGTACAAGAATTCCAGTTTCTCTAACCCTTCTAGTTTCCTCAAAAACTCTTATTTTCCATTGTGTTTTTTTAGTGTGTGTAAGTAATAAAGGTCCTTTTTAAAAAGTAATAGATGAACAGATAAATGGCTGAGGAAGCAGGTAACAAGGAAGGAGGAGGAGGGAGTGAAGAAGTAAAGAAGAAACAGATGGACTTTAATCGCCGTAGGCAGTTATACTAGTTGTCATTAACAAATACAGTTTGGTTGGCAAATACAATATCAGTAGTAATGAAGATGGTATTTACAGTTAACTAGGATGTGCTTCATCAACACTTGCATTAGCATCCTTTATTCAATATAGATTTATACCAGCAGCAAAAGAAAAGTATGATATTTTCTGGAAGGTAGATTCTAACCATAAATTATTTACATATCACAGTTTATATCTGTAATACTTTAGGAGTCTAAAATAATCCAGTGGAAACTTTTTATTATTATTTACAGCACTGAGGATTGAACCTGAAGAACACTGGGCTACATCTCCAGAATTTTATTTTGAGACAGGGTCTTGCTAAATTGCTGGGACTAAATTCCCCTACCTCACCCTCCCAAGTAGCTGGGTGTAGCCACCAGGCCCGACTTGGAAAATTACAGCATCATTAAGCTACTTGCAGTTTCTTCCTGTTGAAGAAACTTCCTTCAGAGATAAAGCAGTGTGAAAATTCTCTTTGGTGGCTTTAGTAATTTAGCCTATGTGACTGATATATAAATATATTGTATTTTCCCAGTAAGGAATTTTGAGTGTAATTTAGGGTGATAAATGGAGCAAGAAAGCAAATTCTACAGAGATTATGAGGCTTTAACCAGCTCCAACTTATCACCAGTAGTATGTGACATTTGGAATAGGGAATGAATTAATGATAAACTGTACAGTAGTAGCACAGTTCACAAACTGAATTCTTCCCACGATTGTGGTCACAAACTGAACTAGATGAGAACAGAGTCAAATTCAATGGTTAGGCTCAGTGCTATGGGAAAATTTGATTCAGTTCTTACCCAATTCAGTTTGTGACTAAAATCATGGGAAGAATAAAGTTCGTGAACCAAGGCAAGGCACCACTGTGTATGAATACAATAACATTTTCAAAATAGCTGTTCTCAGACATATTAGAATAGAAATTTTAATAATAAATCAGTGATATGTTTTTAGAAGGCTGTTTAAGTGCTAGAAGACATAAGCTTTATAGAAACAGTTCAGTTTGTCTCTTGCATTGACTATTAGTGATGAGAGATCCATGTACACAGTGATATGACTCATTTATCTTTGGCGGTACCGGGGATTGAACTCAGGACCCTGCGCCTGCTAGGCAGGCGCTTGGTGACTCATTTAAAAGTCACAAGATGAGAGAAATAATAGGAGAATTAATTTATCAGAGAATGAAATTCCTTGAAAATTGAAATAATTATTTTCAATAAATAACTAGGCACCCATGGAACGTTTGGCCCACCTGCTGTCCTGACAATTTTACTCTTTTGGCAGAACTGTCAGGGAACTTGTCTTCATGGAATCCTGTCTTTTTCAGATGTCACTAAAGGTCTTTCTTGCCAAAGTTTATAAACTCCTTCTAAATCAGAAAGGACTTTATTTAAGACCTGTAACTTGTACAGCTTCTTCCTCAAGGCAGTTTGGTGCTAGTTCCATCTCAGCCCCAATGAGGTCGGGAGACCTTAACTATAAGGGTTTTCTTCTCTGGTGCTCAGTTTCTTCCCTGCAGAACATGGAGGCTGAGCTGAAGACCTGTTGTGTGAATGCTGTAGACATTACTCATTCATTCAACAGGGTTCATGAGTGCACCTAAGAGAGACCAGCCTCTCTGTCAGCTTTGCTGAGAGATTCAAACCATCAGGCACAGAGGTTTCATGCCACATGTTTCACAGGTGGGTTTTTTATTTATTAAAGAAGAATCTATTTTTCATGAAATTTCACTCCCTGCGAAATTTTGTGCTAGAGATAATACTGTCACTGGTAGTTCAGTGGTGAGTAAAGCCAGGCAAATGTTACTGCCCTTTGGTATGACACTTAGGTTCTAGTTAGAGAGAGAATCCCCAGTCAAAGATCCACATGAGTAACATGTGGCCATGGCCTAGTTGAGTTCCAT
The DNA here is from genome assembly GCA_004027595.1 of Dinomys branickii. Taxonomy (NCBI): domain Eukaryota; kingdom Metazoa; phylum Chordata; class Mammalia; order Rodentia; family Dinomyidae; genus Dinomys; species Dinomys branickii. The sequence goes on from PVLD010036781.1 coordinate 3,942, forward strand.
GAAGGGCTGACAGGAGCATGTGGGGTGGGGAGCTCACAATAAGAAGGTTTCTTTCACCCTCACAGGGAAATCAGGAGGGACCTCTTAGAGCAGCAACATGCAAGGAGCTCAAGAAGTGGCAGTGATGGAGAGAATTGAGCTTTGAATGCATAGAAGGAACTAGGTTCTCATCCAGCACAGGGACATGGCTGGGGTCACTGTAACTCTCTGCCTGTGATTTCCTCATCTTTAAAAATGGGACTCACATCAAGACCCTTTCGGTGACTGTAAGACTTCAGATGGATGACATGTTTGATAGCACCCAGCATGACACTGGCAAAGTACAACTTCATTTCATTTCTAAGAATAACCTTGGAAGCAGAGATGTGCTGACTTGGTAATGGATTTTTAGCTTGGGAAAAAGAATGAATACAATGGTGAGGCTTCTTTCAAAAAGTTTGGTTCTACATTTTGCCCTGGAAGATGCCTGGCTTCCCTTAATCATGAAGCTTTATTTGAATCACTTAACTGTGAAACTCCAGGAATAACATTGCTGCATGATTAAGTGACAGCGGCCCAACGTTTGGGGACTGGCAAGAATTTAGATGTCCCTGGCCTGACCCCTTGACATCTGTACTTGGGAGAAAGAGGCTGGCTACATGAACAGCACTGGAATGAGAAATATCCCCTACCCCGTAGTCCTGTGCTCATTGGTACTGTCTCTCTGCTTAATGCGCCATCACTCTGAGATGACTGCTGCTTGTGTCTGTACAGTTCCTCCTCCAGATAAACTTAGGCTGGTGCTCTCTCATAACTCAAGGTCTGACAATTACTCCTTTAATCTTACAAAAGCAAACAAGAGAACAGAAATAACCCATCAAATGTTTAAAACTAAAATGGCCAACAATAATAAATAATTGCTACAATAGCTTGAGGTCAGGGTCTTAATTTATTGGAGGTTGTTCAAGAATTTGAAACTCTTCTCTAAGTTAATTTTTTACATCTTTCTTGGATCCTCAGAGCTCTTGCTTCCAACCCAAGGCCATCAGATCTCTCATTGTACATATTACTCTTGCTGATGTTCCAGACATGCAGAAGACTGAGATTCCCTTTCCATAGATGGGGGATGATGATTCTTCCCCCTAAAATTTGTATTCCAAAGCACTTCAGCCTGTGGGGAGTTTCACTAGTTCTCTTCCATGCTGTATTAGTTGTATTAATGGTTGGAAATGACAAAAACATGTGCTGGTTAGCTGAAGCAGGAAAGGAATTTATTGGAATGTCTTCAGTATAGAGGCCAAAAGCCTGAGATACCATGGGCAGAAAATAGGGCAGACCAGGCTTAGCTCAGATGCCACCTCAGGGCACTCAGTCCTCTGGTAGCCACCTCAAATAATCTCAGAAGGGCCTGTGCCTTTGTGTAACCCTCAAAATTCATAGACCTGTATGGGAGCATCTGGCAAACATTAAGGTTACCTGACCACTCTTAGATCACATGACTATACTTAGGTGCCCACACCAGTGACCATAAAGTGGGGGGAAGGTCTGCCCTCCTTTTATTGTTATTCTGCCCTGATCTATCTTGAGAGTTCCGCAAGCCAAGAAAATGTCAGAATATTGAGTGGCCAAAAATAGCAACTGCCTGCTATGGAAACCCTCACTCATACGCTTCATCATATTTTCCAGTAACTGAGTGGCCACTGATACGAATTTATTTTTTCCAAAGCTCTCCTCCTACTCTCATTCTAATCATCCTCATTGTCCTTGGCCAATTCACTCTCGTATTCTCCTGGGCTACCATTTTCTTCCATTTCCTCATTCAGCAAACCTTTACCTTTCTTCTCTTGCCCATCCCAGTCTCAGATTCTGCTTCCCTTTCACGGCAGAATGAGAGTAATTACAAAGGAACCTGCACGTTCTTTCTGCCCATCCACCGTAGAATTGAGTCTTGTGCTCCACTTTCTTCCCTCCCACTTGCCTTTCTATTTGCTTGTCAGACCCCACTCTGCAATTGGCCCTGTCATGTCTTCATTACTTATCCCCTTTGTGGGGCATTCATTGCATTAGCAGGTAAATATGCTGTGAGATTTCCCATCTTTAAAAGAAGATACCTCCCTTGAGCACTCTTCTTCTACTAGCTACCATACTGTTTTTCTGCTCCTTGACAAAGGATAAAAAACTCCCCCAGAGAGTTGTCTACACTCACCATTCCCATTTATTCTCCTCCTATGTCTCTTAAGCCTATTCTCGTCAAGCTTTAACCCCATGACTCCCATTACACTGTTCTTATCAAGGTTACCAGTGACCTCCAGATAGCTAATTTCAGTGGCCAGTTCTAATTTTTCAGGTTATTTTGACCTACCTGCCATGTTGGACAAAGCTGGCCACTCCTTCCAGGGAATTTCTTTCCTGTGTTCACTGAGGTACTAGCTCCCTTAGTTTTTTCCCTACCTCTCCAGCCTCTCCTTGGTCTCCTTTTCTGCTTGTCCCCACCTTAGGCTCCTAAATGTGAGACCATTTCTCTACCTACACTCATTCCTAGCATCCTGTCTAGTCAGTTCTGAATGTACATCGCCAGCCCTGATGCCTTCTTCAACTCCAGACTTATGCCACCAACTGCCTCAGTATCTCCTTTAAAACCCCATAGTCATTTGGATTTTCTCTGATAAACCATCTCACTGAATGACAAGTCTTCTGCTTGATGAATTCAAAACCCTGAAGCTGTCTTTGGCTCTTCTTTTCCTAAACCCTTCCAGTAATCCCTGAAAAAAAGCTGTTGGCTCAGCCTTCAAAACACACCCCAAGTATGACTTCCCTTTGCTGCCTCAGCTGACCCTACCCTCTCCGGGCTGTGTCACACCTGGATTATTACAGGAACTTCCTCACCAGGCTTCCTGCTTCTCCCCTCGCTGTTCCACAGACGGTTTCCATCACGGCCAGCATGAGTCTCAGTGTGCATGCTGGGTCACACCACTCCTTGGCTCTGGCCCTGCATGGCTCCTGTCTGGCGCACAGTGGAATACAGGTGATGGCCTTGTGACATCCGCCAGTCCTACCTCTTCACCTGTCTAAACTCCTCTCCTCTTGCTCACTCCACTCCAGCCACACTGGCCTCTTTCCTGTTCCTTGAACACATCATGTGCGCATCTACCTCAGAGACTTTTTCTTCATTGGGCACTGGATCCTGCATATCTTGTTCCTGTTCTTTTTTAGGTGCTTGCTGAGGGGTCACCTCATTAGTGAGGCTTTCATGATCACTGTATTTAAAATCACAACTCACTTCTCCTTTAAGCATGGCACTTCCTGCCCTCATGTGTTCTCCGGTATGATATTTATAAAATAAATACTTTACAATGTATGTATTCTGTCTTCTTGAGCTACAAGACCTCTGTGTTGTTCACTGCTTTTTGTCTAACGTGTAGTGACCAGAATGTAGTAGGTGCTCAAAAATAACCAAATGAATGAATTAATTCCATGAATAAATTATTAAGTGTTATAGTTGTGCAAGTTTGAAATAGAGGATTTCCTTATAGCCACATAAGGCTCTAGTGTTAGGCAAGGCGGAACCGTGTGTCTTAGATGGGGATACGGAGGCTCATGGGGCTCCAGAATATGTGCCTTGGTTGGTAGAGTTCCTGGGACTTGTAGTTCTGATCCCAGTTTCTGCCCCCACCCTCAACAACCCTGATACTTCATATTATATTAATATAAGCCTCAGAGTATTAATTGCTATGTATTTTTCATTGCAGTGTTGATGAGAAAACCCCCTATTTAGCTTTAGGGGCTGTGAAGAATATCTCCCTAAACATTTCCATCTCAAACCTTGGGGATGATGCCTATGATGCCAATGTATCCTTCAACGTGTCCCGGGAGCTCTTCTTCATCAACATGTGGCAGAAGGTAAGGAAGACGTCCCCGAAGGAGAGCTTCTGGTGACTTGCTGACTTTCTGTATAGTTTGGGGTATGCATTGCTTCTACAAAGACTTTATAAGGAATATTGGGTTTTTTTTTCATCTTGGACTTAGCATGTGTCAGTATAGCCAAAGGGGCAGCCATAAACACCCTGGGTTAGTGTTGGTATCTTGCACAGTCTTCCATACCTTTCCTCTTGTAGATGCTCCTGCTATAGCTTTATGTCTGGCTCCTTTTCCAAGTCGGTAGTTACTGTCTCCAGCACGTTCATGTTCTAGAAGATTCTAGTTGTATTTGTGAAAAATTAGTAAGGATAGACAGATCACTGCTTATCATTCTGTTGTCAGTAATATACTTTGTGTTTTCTGTTAGACAGTCATCTGTGTCGGCCTACACTTTGACGTATTTATTTATTCCTGCTGTATTCAAGTAAACTGGGGAGATCAAATTATTTCTATGAACTGAATGAGGTATTTTAAAGTGGATGGATTGCTGGGGATATAGCTCAGCAGCATAAGCACCTGCCTGGCAAGTGCAAGGTTCTGAGTTTGATTCCCAGTGCTAAAAATAAATAAATAAATAAATAAATAAATAAATAAATAAATAAAATAAAGTAGATGGATTTATTTGAATGAGTCAAGTATAGATAGTGTGACTCAAGAAAAAAGTTAATGTTATCTCTCTCCCATGATCCCCCTCAACTCTTGGGAAGCAGGGGAGCGGGCTCCTCAGCGGGCAGCCAGGAATAGTGAGTGGCCTCACAGAAGCACGCTCTCCCCTGTTGCTCTGTTCAGGCTGCTCAGATGGGAATCACTGCAGCTCTTCGCAGTGTTTACAGTGTTGAGCTGTGGTGCCTTGGGCTCTGCGTTGAAAGGAACCAAAACCACTTTCTCCCTGCCCCTCATTGAGCACATTGATGCCCCCGGGTGCACATTTGAGCAGGTGGGCAGCCTCCTATTCAGGCAGTCATCCTGCCAGGCTCAACTGTTTTGACAAGACTGTGCCAACTTTACTGAGCCTAGGAGGCAACGGAAGCACATAGATCCACCCAGAATGACGGTGCTCCCAGAACTTTCCAGGAAGTCATCTCAGACTCTCTGCTATTTAATAGTTCTCAGAAGCTTCTGGGCTGCAGGCCACAGAAGCAGTCAAAGACTGTAGGTGTGGGGAGAGTGGTTTACTCGGGGACCAGAGCTAGGTAGCTCAGTACTATGGTGACTGAAAGGAGGTGGTTAGAAACTGGGTCATTAGGCACACAGACTCTTCTCACTCAGGACCTCTGGCAGAGATTTCTCTGTGGCCTTAGGCTTAGAAATAGCTGTCCTTTTCCGGGGCATTTTGGCCTTTTTTGGTTTGTTTTTTAACCTCTGGACATAGTCTGTGACTGATTAAGTTTCATCCTTGATATCAGTTATGAGAAAATTCAGGGCTGGCCTCTGTCAAGCTGTAGGACTTGGCCTGTTATTTTATAAACCAAGCAGCTCCCTGCATCTTGCTGTGGGGGAGGGGCAGTGAGTGGCAGAGAGCTCACATAGCCTGTTTAACATGCACAGACCCCGCAGAACCAGCACAGAGTCCTACAGAAAGGTTCCGACGCATAAACCAAGAGAAGCACAACTCTAGTTACAGATGGAAAGCATCACTTTTAAAAAGATTATTAAAAGAGAGCAAAAGTAAAAATTGTAGAGCATCCACTTCTGTCCTTAAGGAAACTCAAGAAAAAAATGACAGTGAAAGATTAGGTAGTAAAACAGTAGAAAGGATGAAAATGGAATGGATGGAAGGCAAACAGAATAGAGGCTGTGGCTCGGATAAGGAAATGTTCTAATGAGACCAAGAAAGCAGTGGCAGAGTCAAAGTGTGTATCATGAGCAGGAAAGAGGTACAACAGCAGGGCAGGAATTGGATTCATTGTTGTGGAGGGCTATTTGAGAAGATGCACGAGAATTTGGAGAAAAAGAACAAACTAATGAAAAGAGATGACAGTAAAGACCATAATATGAAAGGTGGGAACTGAAAAACTAACAAAGAGAAAATGGTTTAAAAAACACTGGAACAGAAGACAGGAGCAAAAGCTACTTCTTGGACATCAAAGAAAAATAATCTCCATTTCTTAAGTGGCTGCTGCAGATATCAGGCAAAACTATTAAAAACACTGTAATGTTTGTACATATATTTATGAAATTTAATTTTAAAGATATGAAAATTATGCTATTAACACTTGACACAAAACAAAAAAAAACACTTTTGCAGAAACCATTGTATATTATTAATGTCAAAACTTAGAACAATATATTCTGCTGTAAATTCAAAATTCTACAACCCAGCCAACTTGCCTTCCATTGTGAAGTCAAAATAAAGATATTTTCAGATAGGGAGTTCATACTCTATTGACTGCCCTAGTTTGGCTTCCCCCCAAAATAGACCCTGGTGCAATGATGTGGTGCCCATGGTTTATTTAGGGCCACTTGGCACAAGGTCTTGGCTTCTCTTGACTCTGTGGCATGGGAACGGCTGTGTTCAGACGGTAATCACTGAGTACTTGCGAAGTGCCAGTGACTGTACCAACTACTAGTAGTTTCAAAGACAAGATCTATTCCCTGTTCCCGGGGAGCTTACAACTTAAAGACCAAAACCATTTCATCACATAATTAAAGCACAAGGTGCCAGCTGCCCTAAGAGGTGTTGAAAAGCTCCTTTGGAAATCTGTCCAAAAACAGAGAACGGATGGGACGAAGGAAAGGAGAAAAGAAAAAGACAAAAATGTATGTATGTATGTATATAGGAATATATATGAATATACATATGTGCAGGAGGGCTAACATGGTTCTACTATTGTATTATATCACTTAATGCTAAGCAATAATCGATGACAGGATATTAGATTAATAGTGTATAT
>PVLD010036782.1:0-10730 GCA_004027595.1 Dinomys branickii
AAAAAAAAAAAAAAAGAAAGAAAACATGGTTTATTTCTAATAAGAAAATAATTGTAAAATTATAATGGAAGACACATGTACTTTCTCTAGTTGTTTTCCACAACTATATTTAAACATAAAATGAAGTAAAACTGTAAATCAATATACAATAATGATGACACCACTGTTATGACTTTTATCTAGATGTCCCAAACTGGGCACATAGCTCAATAGCACAGCGCCTGCCTGGCGAGCTTGAGGTCCTGGGTTTGATTCCTGCTACCGAAAAACAAACAAAAAGATTTGTGCTTATCTAGGTGTCCCCTGAAATCCTCATGCTGTCATAGGTAGGGCTTTTCAGAGTTGGCTGGATCTCAAGTGTGTAATGTTGAGATCAAGGGTGCGACACTGGGATTGATTCATGGTGCAGTGCTATGTTTAAGACTGTGAGTGTTCTCTCTCCTAATGGTGGGTATACTGGATAAAATGTAAGAAATGTAAAGACGGTTGATCTTGGCATTGCTCATCTCTTATTGCTGCTGCTTCTGCTGCTTATTTTCTGCTCTCTCCTGCCTGCTCTGTGACTCCCCTCTGCCATGCCATCCAGCCTTGGAGCAGCTAAATATGGACGGAAACCTCTAGTAACTGTGAGCTATAGTAAACCTTTACTCCTTTAACTTTGGGTGTTGGGAATTTTGTCATAGCAATAAGGAAAGTAACTATGACAGTCACCATGTAAAAAAATTGGCTACTCAAGGGAGTAGTTCTTTTTTCCTTTCTATAATGAGAAGTGAAAAGGAAAATAAGAAAAGTAAGACACAACTGAAATAGTTATTTTCATGGTTTCAGCACTGTGACATAAAGCTTCAGGAGAATTTTTAATGTGCTGTACATTTATTCTTCATTTTACATGAAACTCTCCAATGCACATACTGCATGAAAGTATAAACTAGAAGCACTGAGCAACTCATGTAATTGAATACAATTTTTGGATGGTGATATAGAAAGTCTTCAGTCGAAGTGGTGTCATAATTTTTCTTTATTCATTAAAGAAACAGGAGAATGGTGTGCCCATCTTTTCACATAAAAATAGGGATTTGTATCACTTCTCATTTCCTTATTGCTCAGAAAGGAGTTGTATGATCACTGCAACAGTCAGAATAGACTAGGGGATGTATTGTGAAAACAAAATCACAGTGTTTGAGTGGCTTAATATATCAATGTTTACTTCCCACTTTCCCAGAGAACTTAAGTCCTTACACTCCAGCAAATTGCCTTTCACTATGGAAAAGGAAAGGGCAGGAGTCAATAAACTGCAAGCTGCTTCTTAACATTTCCATCTGAATATGACAAGTATCACTCTTTTTAATATTTCAGTGATCAAAACAAGCCACATAGCCACATCTAATTGCAAGGAAACACGATATTACAATTTGACCACTTGTCCATGGGATGAACTAAGAAATTCTAAAGTAGTAATGACTATAAAATTCCCTTTTTCTAAACTAGCTCTGTTAGGCCAAAAAATATTTTTTCAAATGGTGTATATTTAACAAAAGCAACCTAATTTTAGGCTGCTGACCACTCACAAATTTCAGAAAGTCGTAGTTCATACAGTTATCTGAATTCTGCTCATTTATATAAGGGTGGATTATCAAGTAACTTCTGTTAAATCTTTAGTTTCTATTCCCACCTCCTCCACCTCCTTTTTGTAATCAAATATCTGTTTAGTAAGTGGTAATGAGGAGGGCTCAATTTTCAAAATTATGTACTTAATTAGATTGCTAACCTACTGGGTAGGGAGTACTTCCAAGCTAATCTATTGAGTACCTCAAGAAATAGCTTTCAATGCTGTTTTTAACTCACAAAATCCATAATTTGAAGACTCATATATGCAGTTGATGATCTCTGTGCCCCAGTACTTATTTGGAGACTTCAAAGTGGGTTATGCATACATAAAGGATATTCAGCTCAAGACTGGCTATCATCAATAAAATTCTCAAGCTTCAAAAGCACACACAAAAGCCTAGGGCAATGGATTCCAGGAGTACAACCAAAGGCCTAGATCCCATGGCAATATCTCATGCAAGTCAATATCAAGGATCTGCACTTAGAAGGCCCAAAGTCCAGTCATGGAAGCTTGAAAGTCAGCAGTGGTGGGCTAAAGGATCTCCGTGAGAGAAGGCTGTGCTGTCACTACTGGGGCCAGGAAACAATGTTCAAAGCAAAGATCAAAACTAACCTCAAGAGAATGGCCGCTACCACCATGACAGTGAGGACTTACTCATCAGACAATCACAACAGCTGAGTTCATATCAGGAAAATCAGACACAGCAAGCTTCTCCAGGAAAATCAGCAGTATAGAACCTTGCCCTCCAATCCATTGATGCTGTTTGTGACAATCCTCAGGTGGGTCTTCCGCACCAAAAACCAGGGTGACTCAGTCATCTGAGCATTCCCAATTAAATTGACTGTTAGTTAGTCCAGCACATCTACATTATTACATTTGTGGACTTAGATGGGGGATCATCTTTCACAGCTCCTCTAGCAACTGGATTTCTCCACAGATATATGCAAATGACTTTTTCAAGAGCATAAAATGTGGCTATTTATTTTGTATCTGTCTATGTAAAGATGGTAAACAAGTACAAGTATGAATTTTAAACTGGACTAGCACATTACTAAAAGCTCTGCAGATTCCTTTACCTATCTATGCCTGTTTTACATTTTCCTGCACATTGTCAATGTGACTCTGTTGGCTTTATTATTTTAGTAATTCGATTTTCTATTGAGCCTCTGCTTTGTAATCAAAAGGAGCCAGAGGTAAATTTATTGAAACATTTTTGTATTATGACAGCAAAACTAAGAGACTGTTTTTTTCAGTATTGTGGCTAACCACTACTTCCCATCACTGCTTCTTTCATCTTGAGTCACTGGTATGATGGGCACAGTGAGCATTTGTGTGTTTATAATTCCTATTATATTAAGAGGAAAGATGACCCTTCAGAGATCGTTTAGCTGAAGAAAAGCTGAACAGAGATCATAGAAGCACTGTAGAAATGCCATCATCTCTGCAGAAAGGGTCAGCATTATTGGCCTTTGTTAATGGCAAGCTTGATGTGCATTACAGTAAGTGCTGCCTGAAGGCGTTGCCATAGACACAGATATCTCTGTTCTTCTGAAGGAGTTTTACAGTGAAAAACAAACTAAGACAACACTATACATTGTGTACCTCTGGATAGTATAAAAAAGAAGACCAATATAGACTCCACTGCCACATTGCCATGTGTATTTCAAAAGTTGTACAGTATCCCATCACTTCTATTTCCATTTATTGAGTAATTGCTATAGATTAGAGTTGTACTAAATACTTTGAAAATTATTTCATTTAGTTCTCATAATGACTCTGTAAAATAGATAATAGTATTTTATCAGTTTTTGCATGAATAAATTGAAGCTCATAGGAATAATTTAACTTATCCAAGATATTCAGGCAGTAAGTGACATAAGTTGAATTCATCTCTGGTTACTTTTATCTTAAAGTTGTGCTTTCAAATACTTTAATACTGATTTTAAATATAAAATATTTCCTAATCTCTGGAGAGAAATAGCAACTACTCAAAAAAAAACAGTGCCTGCTATATAGAAAGTGCTTGAAAGTTATTAACCTTTTATTGGTAAGTTTAATTTTACTAAATTAAAGGTGTATTCTAAGATTGTTCCTGTCCCCAAGACATGTTTTGCTCAGTCCCTGAGGTTCTGAATATGAAACTATGGACCCTACCTTCATAATTAAGTCATGTCATATGACAGAGCTGACCTTAAGACAAAGTGTTTGGATGGGCCTGAATTAATCTTATAAACATTTTAAAAGTAGTTTTCTCTGGCAATCAGAAAAAGTAGATTGTCTGAAATTTGAAACAAGAGAATGTAGCATATTGATGACTTGAATGTGGAAAGGCACATTGTAAGGAATATAGGTGCACCTTATTAGCAGAATATGGCACCCACCTAAAACAGGAATTGGATTCTTATAACTGTAAGGAATTTTGTAAAAACAATGGTCTTTTAAGACAAATTTTCCCCAGATCCTCAAGATAAAAACTTAGCCCAACTATCACTTATATTAAAGCATAGTGAGGCCTAAAACAGAAAATTCAGTTAAATTATGTTAAACTTCAGGATCTAAAAATTATTAAGAAATAAATGCATAGTAAGTTTTAAGCTTCTAAATTTCAAATTCTTTGTTGCATAACAAAAGGCATTTAACACACAAGTTATCTTAGTTACATTTCTCACTGTTGAGACAAAATACCCAATTCTAGAAAATAAAGGAGGAAAGGATTTATTTGCTCATAGTTTGTAGAGCTTTCAGCTCCTAATTGGGTTGCTCCAAGGTAAGGTGGCACATGGCAGACAGGCATCATAGAGGAGAAACTGTTCATGGTGGGCAGAACGTGGTAAAGTAAGCAAGGGGCAACCATAGTCCTTTCTATCTCTTATATCTTACTTAGGCTACATAGGAACGTAGTACTCACACCCTTTATCCTAGTGTCCTTAATGCTAGTACTGCACCATGAATCTATTCCAATGTCACACGCTGTAGATCCAGCCACCTCTGAACAATCCCACTTCTGACTGCATGAGGCTTTGGAGGGGCATCTATACTAACTATCTGCGAGTGAACTACTTATATTACTACAAGTCTATTTACAAAAGATGTATCTTCTTACTTTTTATTATCTATTTTTGTATTTTGTTATTAATTTATATTCTGGATTTCTCATATGAGAAAACCCAGGCAGTATTGAAGCTGAAACATCTGATTTACCTCTTAGTATTATGTTCTCATGGTCCATCCATTTTCCTAAAAGTGACTTAAGTTTATCTTTCAGTATGTCTAAGAAGTGCTCCTTTGTGTATAAATGCTCTATTTTCATCATTCATTCATCTATTGAGGGACCTTTTGTCCACTTCCAAGGTTTGGCTATTATAAATTATCCTGCTACAAACATGGGTATACATATATTTCTGTAATGTCTTTAACTCTTTAAGGAAGATATCTCGAAGTGAAATAAGTGAGAGGAATGAAATTACAAGTTCTTGTTTTCTGAGGAATCTCCATATTGATTTCCATAGTGGCCGTGCTAATTTATGTTCTCATCAAAAGTGTAGAAGTGTCTTATTTTTCTCTACAACCTCATCAGCATTTGTTATTTTTTGATTTCTTGATGATAGCCATTGTTTCTGGAGTAAGATGGAATCCCAATATTGTTTTACTTTGCATCTCTCTAATGGCCAGAGATGTTGAGCATTTGTTCCTGTATTTATTGGCCATATGTAGTTCTTCTAAGAAGTTTCTATTCACTTCATTTGCCCAAGGGAGGGAGGGGGTAAGGGATGAAACTAAAATAAGATGTTGTGTCAGTAGGGTTTTACCTAAGAAACAGATATAACTGAAGACATACAAATGTATAAGAAATTACAAGATTGGCTTATGACAGTCAGCCACAGTGTTGGATGAGGAAGCATGCAGAGGATGTGGTCTGGAGTTCACTACAGCATTCTGTGCAAGTCTATATCAGGAGGCAGATGGGTCTGTGACAGAAGGCTGATGTATACAATGCACTATAATCCATGAGACAATGTCCAAGTTGAAAGTGAGGAGGAGTGGAGCTCTCCAAAGAATGGAAGCCCCTATGTCTTTCCTCATTTCCCTTTTATATAATCTACGTGATGATCCACTCGAGGGTGGCTCCTCTATACCCTAGGGTATACAATTGCTGAGCCAGTTTAGTTAAACTTCTAAACTTCTCAAGTTGACACAATCACTCAACAACAACAGATGTATTATGCATATGTACTAACTCCCCATGAGAAATGTGATCACTATGCACTGTAAATGTGCAATAATAAAAATTGAAAAAAAATGATTGTCAGTTGCCTTTTTCTATAAACTGGCTAAACCAGTCTTTCAAATTTTCATACACTGAAAGTATCACAAAGGAGAAATTTTATTGTCAATCTTTATATATTTGTGAACATAGTCCAATATTTCTAGCATCAGCAACAAGTTTAAAGAAGCATATGTACTTTTTTCCATTTAACTTGACACATTTCACTAACCAGTATACTCTATGTGTATTATTTTAGAAGTCCCAATCACACTTCCAACTATAACACTTTAACAGAATCTTTAGTGCAGTATGTAATAAACAGTTTAAGAACTGCCTGGAAATATAATTATGTCTAAAATTTCATTCTGAATGACAATTTTACCATGAGCTATGCATTATGGAACAAATGATCCATAATATGAAAATGGAGGCTCTGGTTCCTTTATCTTAATGAAAAAATATGTAATTTTGCCTATAGTATGGAACAAGGTAGAGATTTCAACAGTGATAGAAGGATATATCCATCTCTCTATCTATCTACCTATTTATATCCTATAGCTGATGAAGGTTTTGGCTTATACTTTAACATGGTGTGCTCCAAAACGTACGGTGCAGAAATATCATTGTAGTTGATAGTGTTAGAGGTTGAATGAATTTTTTGTTTCTGATGGGAATTGCTGGGGCTGAGTTCTAGGAGGAAAATCTTTTAACTTATAAACTGAAAAAATTTGATCTTGAAGTCACTGAAATAAATCAAATATGGATTCCCCAAGATACCTTTGTTATAGAACTTTTTATCTCCATAAATGCACTGTGGAAGAAGGAAAGTTTCAAAGCTTTATTGAATGCCATATATATAGTTTGGTTGAAAAGCTAGTTACAACTCTTCCAAATCCCAGTCGTCGTCTTTCACCAGAACCTGTATCACTTACATCCTACATTCCTTTATTGTAGGCCTAGTAAATTCAAAATGATATTGATTGATATTAAATAATAAAAAGAAATGAATATGTTTGATATTAAATAAGAAGTACATATTAGAAAGCTTGTAGATTAGCGTGATTCATCTGTCAAATCTGAATAATAAAAAGAAAATATAAAAATGTGTATTATAATTTGAAACTATAGAACATGCTATCTTTTCTGAGGGGAAGTTCAGTGTATTGCACCAGTGTGTGCTATATTAAGTAGAATATTCTCCATTAGGCTAAACCACAGATAGTATATTTGGATTATATGATCTATAATTTGCAGCTTAAATGTCAACACATTACTCCAACCAAATAAGTTATTTAGAAAACAGTTTATAGCTCTCTGATAATTCCCAGCTTCTGTTTCTCTTGTACTGACCTGTGCTTTCTGAGCTGAATTACACAAGGTTTCAAAATAAGAAGTAGAGTTAATTTTCTGTGAGAACATTTTTCTACTTGCCCAGTCATTTCAAAGGACTAGGTCACAGTTATATTGAAAATAATTTGCAGATAATGGTAATGCAGTAATTTTGTGGAAGAATTTCACTGAACTGCAGTCATGCAGAAAAGAAAGGAATATGTGCATAAGTTGAATATCAGTAGAAACTAGTATTTTTTTAATCTATTATTAAAATATTTTCTTAGATAATTCTGATCTGCAATTAATCATATTATTCTAAGCATTATATAAAAGAATAGACAAGCTCAAGTAGGAAGGGTCTACGAAGGTACTTAAAAATTATTATTTGATATATTTAGGAAGAGAGATGTTGAAAATATTTGAGTAGGGTCCTTATCCAAATCATTGCTTAAAATGAGAGGAATATTTGCCAAGTGTTTACTCTATTTTTGCTAAATTTATCTCTCTCTTCATTTAAGAATATTAAGAATGCCCTTAAAATAGGACCAACAAACTATAGCTTGTGTGTAAAATTCAAGCTATCGTCAAAAATATGTGTATATATATTTATATATATATATATATACTTTACATATATGATCATTTTCCATAATGATGACTGTACAGTATTTGTGACTGTGTTGTTCTCAAGCCTAAATTATTTGCCTTTTGATACTTTACAAGAAGAGCTTTCTGACTTCTGTTTTACAAAGTTAAATCTCTATATATGATAATTAACTTTATAAGGCCTTAAAATATAAATAAGTGAACCTGATGCTGGCAAAATAAATGGGGGTCAAGGGAAAGGGAAAAGTTTGAAATAGGTTATGTGTTTGTACTAACTGCCTACAATAAATTTGATCTCTAGACAATGCAAAAATGTACTAATAAAAGTAAAATAAATGAATACATGAAATCTGGCTTTCTTCTGTTTTACTCATATCAGATGCTTGATGACCAATTCTACCCAAAAGATATTGCGTTTAAGTAGTTGTTTTTCAGTAATCTGAAACTTAGTACCATGTTACCCCTACTGAAGGTGAACTCCCTCTACAGTGACCAATTTTTAAGTGCATGAAAATCTGTTTTTATACTTGTACTTGATTTGTTTAACTTCATTGTCTTCCTTATACTGCATTATCTGTCTTGCCTCAGTTTTGTCTGCTTCCTTTACCCAAATGCTGTTATTGAAACTGAAGACAGTAGAGCTCTACAGTTGATTACATAACTTCCATATCTCTTTTTTTATTTGAACTCTCTGTATGACTATTTTACAAATGTTAAAGCACTCATGTTTTATATATATGGCGACCTGTGTACCAAAAAAGTTTCAAAGTCTAGTTATCATTAAACTTTAATGATAAGCATTGGATAATGTAGTGGGCTCATAACACCACTGAACTGATCCCAGTGCATATTTCTCATCTGGATGTATAGTATAGTTGTAGTTTCAGATACCAGTCATCCAAGTTTTCTTCATATAACCACCGGTAAATAATACATGCTTAAACAAGAAAAATTTACAAGTGTTGAGTTAATAATTTCACTGGAGAAAGGATGGAATTGCCATAGACACAAATTTATACAAGGATAAGGTATAGACAAAGAACATAAAATTGGTAAACATCCTTGGCAGTTGGACCCACCAGAACTCATGAGACCCAGTACAGCCAGGCCCAAGGTGAGTGGGTTCACACATCCCTGGTCCTTGGTGTGTAGGAACACACACACCTTTGGAAGGCAGAATAATCAGCAAGAACAGCAATGTGGAAGTCTCTGGAGCAGCAGTGAGGTGCCAGCAGTTGGGCTCTGGAACTCAAACAACAGAAGACCAGTTCCAGTCCTCATATCCAGAGTCCTCCATACCCAACAGTATTCCCATGGCAACCTTGGATGGAATACACAGTACATTTCTGGGAGCTGATGTGAACACAATCACAATCACAGGAATGCAAACAGCAGCTGTAGCTTACCACTTTTATGCTCCCTTGTTTGTTTGATTGGCTATCCCTTTCCTGCCTGTTTGAATGTCATCTTGTTTTGTATTTTGTTGTTATCTTTGTTTTAGAGTTTTTCTTCATTTTTTCTTTGTTTCTCTCTTCTCTTTCTCTGGCTTCCTTTTTTTGCTTTATGCCTTTAATACACTGCTCTTCTTCTCTTTCTTCTTTCTTTTTACTTTTAGATCTTTTGTTTCCTTTTTCTAACTTTTCTACGGATCCACTTTCTCTTTTGCCTCAACTACTTCTTCAATTTAAACTTTAAAGTGAGTAAACACTGTTTTTTTCCTTTCAGATTACTCCTCTACATTTTATTTCATTCTTTCTCTCCTATGTCTTCCAGTTTCCCAAAACTCAGGAGATGATTATTTGACCTACAACCTTGAATCTGTTACATTTGACTCATACATCACATTATGCTGTTCCGTTGCCATTTTAAACTTCCAACCCCCAGAGAAGGGTAAAATCACTCCACTGTGAGGAAAATAATGGCATACAAAAACATTGTATATGTTTTATGATGTCATATAATTTTAGAGCTTTTACCTGTAATCAGAGGTAGGACGTTAATGATTATGATAGTGTGTCAGTAGTTAGCTGTACTTGAAACTATTGTCTTTACTAGCTGTACTACTTTACCTAGCATGTCATACATGTTATAATCAGTTTTGCTACCCTGTATAATAACACTGTGATTGTATGTGTTCATAATCTTGACCACAGCCCAGTACCAAAGGATTGGGTGCCTTGCCAAATAGTAACAATGCACCCTTTACAAATTAAGAATGTGGGTTATTGGGATCACTATAAAAAACGTCCTACATCTAGACTACATCTATGAAGAAAAGATATCCCCAAGAGAAGCCTCAATACTAGTGATAAGGCTATCATAGGAAATCAACAAACATCAACATAGAAAACAAAATAAAATAAAAAAGAGAAAACAGAAAAATGACAAGACACAGAAGCAAAATGCAATCCCTGAACACCAACCCAACCAGGACAAGCCCAGAGCATAATGAGATAGATGAATTTGGAAGGGAAACCCTGGAATATTTGAAATGATAGCACCCATGTTTATAGCAGCACAATTTGTAATAGCTAAAATGTGGAAGCAACCCAAGTGTCCATCCACAGAAGACTGGATTTAAAAATTGTGGCATTTTTATATAATGGAATATTATTCAGCTATAAAGAAAGACAGTTTTGGGGTCTTTGCAGGCAAGTGGTCAAAACTGGAGTCCATACTCATAAGTGAAATAAATCAGCTATATATGTGCAGGCAATGTATTGTATCACTGGTGTAAGAACCTGAGCGTGGGAATATAAACTAAGAGACATGAAGGAAATCTGTTCAAAAACAAAGAACAGATGGGACGAGGGAAAGGAGAAAAGAAAGAGACAAAAATGTATGTATGTATATATGAATATACATATATGCAGGAGGGCTAACATGGTTCTACTATTGTATTATATCACTTAATGC
>PVLD010036783.1:0-10727 GCA_004027595.1 Dinomys branickii
GTTTTTTTTTTTTTTTTTTTTTTTTTTTTTTTTTCTGTTGTTGAGAGGATCAACTGTCTGACTAAATTTGCATGTCTGTATATGTGTCCATACATCTACAATTCGAAGATATCAATGGATAAAGCAACAACTACTGTTGAGACCATATCACCTTGTCTATAGATAAGTTGTGATTGTACTATTTTCTATGATAATGGGTGTCTGTTTGTCAATACGTTTTTGTACTTTTATGTTTCTAAAATAAAAAAAAAAAAAAAAAGAAATATGTTGGAAACTGAAAAAAAGATGAAAAAATCTCAGGTAACATAAGTAAAAATGTGGTAGGATGGATTCCAAGAACAATTAAAAAAATAAAGTAAATGCTTAACAAAATTTAAAATTAAGCCCTACATAAGATAAGAAGGGCAAAAGAGCATCTACATCTATAATCTTAATATGGAGAACTAAATGAAGAAACAGACGAAGAGATTCTAACAGGTCAATTACATCCACAATTTCTTTTAAGGAGCCTGGCAAAGCAAGGACAAGTATACAGAGAAAGTGTACATGAAATATGGACCATTGGACAATTATTAGAAGTCTCAGGAAAACAGTGGGAGGAGGAGCTGGGATTTAACTCAGCTCCTGCCTAGCATAGCATGTCTGACACTCAAGGCTCAATTTCAAGCGCTGCCAATAAAAACTCCCCCAAAAACAAACAACAATCTGGCAAACAAGACTGCTAAATATACTAAGAAGTCCTTCTCTAGCTTGAGGTTGTGTCTATATTAATACTGTCAGTATTTACTAACTGGTCAAATGAAGTAAGATTAATACATTAGGTGAACTGGAAGGTATTTCACCAGAGTTACTTTTATTCCCAGGAAAAACTTTTTCAATGAAGCAGCAGTAAATAAACACATGTTCCTATACAGCTATGCTAGGGCTGGGGATATAGCTCAGTGGAATAAGCGCTTGCCTAGCAAGCGCAGGGTCCTGAGTTCGATCTCCAGTACCGCAAAAAAAAAAAAAAATAGATGTCTATACAGCTATGCTCAAAAGACAATTACACAGTACATTAGAGAACAGCAGGTTTCAGGGGCTTGGGGTATAGTTCAGTGAGAGCTCAACCTTTACCAAAAATGTGTGAGGGCCTGGGTTCCCCTCCTAGTACCACAGAACAAACTGCCTTTTGCAGATTAAATGCTAATCTACTTTAGTAGAACACGTTTCCCATAGAAGGGATAGTTTTACATTGATTGTCCACTCTCCTGCCAATTTATAGTATATATTTGGTCTAGATTAGTCAAGCTTATAGGTGTGAAACAGTTTTCCTAACTCACCAAGAACTGTTTTGTTTGGTGGTGTTTTTTTTTTTTTTTTTTGGTCTTTTCATAAAGTTTCACTATGTAGTTCAGGCTGGCCTTAAATTCACAGCAATCCTCCTGCCTCAGCCTCCTAAGTGCTGGGATTATAGGTATGCACCATCATGCCCAGCTGTTCCCAAGAAATTTGATGCTGCAATTTTAATTTACTTGTTACCATATTCAGTGAAATCTCAAAGTACACTGCCCAGCTTCCCAGGGTTCTGAAAGTCTGCTCAATTATCAAATAAAGCTTTTAAATTCTTTGAGAAACACATTTAATAGTGCTATATATAGTTACACACACCTTGCGCTTGCCAGGCAGTCGCTTATTCCACTGAGCTATATCACCAGCCGAAAAATATAGTCTTAAAAGTCAGACCAGAGCATGCGCTGTACAGAAAGAGAGAGGCACTTGCTGCACATAAGCCCAGCCTTGGAGAACGCTGTGACCTGGGCAGCAGTCACCTCTCCCATATGCCTCAGTTTCTGCTGCTCTTTGCGTCCCACTCCAGTGGCAGGCTCTAACTGCCAAAGCACTAGCAGTTTCAGAACTATCATTAGAAAAGCACCCTTGATATGAATAAAACACAACTCCAAACAGTATTAAGTACTTTTTAGGCTTGCCAGGCATGGTGGAGCACACCTGAAATCTTAGTACTCAGGAGGCTGAGCAGGAGGATGACTGTGAGTTCGAGACCAGCCTGGGCTACAAAGTGAGCTCAAGGCCAGCCTGAACTGTAGTCTCAAAAAGACCAAAAAAAAAGTATTAGGGACAGATATGATAAAAAATAGAAAAAAAACTGGGCAAAAGACATATAATTCATTCACAGAAAAAATGTAAATGGCTTATGATTTGTAAAGCTAAATTCACACTGAGAAATCCCAATTTCGTGGGGTGTGGTGAACACAAGTAGCCCCAGCACCCAGCAGTGCAGGGTGGGTCACAAATGCAACTGGAAGACCATCTCCAAACTAAGGACAGGGCTTCAGACAGAGCTCAGTGTGAATCTCCAGTGCTGCAAAAAAGTACGTATGACCAAAATGGGTAAACTTTATCAAATCTAAGAAAGCAGTCTGACATGCTAAGAGTCCTCTAGTGATAACTGTTACCATTACCTTGAAAATAAAATGCTCAATAAACAGACAATATATCAATGTTTTCATTGTAGATAAATACTAATTTGGTCACAGAAAATATTTTCCGTAAGAAAGCCAGAACAAGGTCTCATCAACTTCCTAGACCTTTAAATTCAAGGATAGGATAAATACCCAGTTCCCTCCACCCTATAACTAATGTTCATAATAACTCAAAGGTACCATAACATCATGAGACATCTTTTGAAACATATGATAGATTAGCATTCAGTTTGATGCTTGAATATTAGAGATAGCTGCAGAACACTACTTTTTCAACTGGATTACTTTCCCAACTATCCAGAAACTGTTCTATCTACACTTAAACGTCACCATTACATAATGCGATCTGTGATTTAATTTAGTCCCATCCCATCTATAAACACATGGTGGACTACACAGTGGACTATACAGACAGAATGAGTACACAGTCCAAATCTATGCCGGAGTGCCCATGAAACATTCACTGCAACAATCACGTCTGGTTTATTTCTTATAAACACAGTTAGCTTTACTAATGATAGAGAACTATAGGTAGTTCCAGTTACTGCAGAATAACTAAACAAATGCAGAGTTGCAAACCTGTATATATGAATACATAAGTAAAAGCTTTCTATCTTATTTAAAGTTCCTGATGCTCCTTAAAAACATTAACTTTGTCTCCTATTCTACTTAGATCACAGGGGAAAGTAACAGTAAGTTACAAGTACTCATCTTGAAGCCATTTTTATATGTACAGTACTAGTATGGTATAGAATTCACATATTTAAATATATGGCTCATAGGAAACCAATTCTTTTTAAAGCAAACTGCTCAATTAAAGAGAATTCAAAAAAAGAGAGCAAAACAGGGCTTACTTTTACTGCAGAAATAAGACGAATGTAGTCACTAAGTAGTTCTGAAAACATATAGAAGTCAGCAAAAGCTTGTTCTTGATGTAACTGGTCAATTTTCTCTTCGACCTCTGCAAGCTGAGACAGAGCTCTAGATAAAGCAGTATGATCCTCAGAATTACCTAACATGGCAGCACTTTTAGCAAAGGCAGCTGTATTGGCTGAAAGTTCTGAAATAAAAAAAGTACTCACTTTTAGTATCTGCTAGTAAATTCTTAAAATATTCCACTGATTTTCTATAGTCTGTCTAAATTTTATCTATTCATGAACAGTCTAAATAATAAACAACATGAATAAAAAATAATAAATACGAATTAAGTTAAAATGCCATGAGCCTAAGTATCAAGTGCTCAGACACCTGCTGAAAATGAAGAAAACTGACTGCTGGGCTGCTGGGGACAGAGCTCAGCAGGAGAGCTCGGGCTTAGCAAGTGTGAGGTCTGGGTGTGAGCCTCAGCTTTACCAAAAACAAAACAAAACACTGCTTAGATTCAGATGATAAAAAATGTCTATATAACTGAAAGATAAAAAAATGTAGTTTCAATATCAGGAAGTATTGGAATCACAATTGACTACTACAGTCTTTGACATTTATAGTTTGTTGAAAACAATGCCTAATTTTTAATGAGAATAGTTTTTAACTCGCAAGAGAAAAAAAAGGCAAAACTCTACATGGACTTCACATCAATCTTAGCATTTTTTCTTTCTTGCTCAAAAATGTTCATTAAATACTAGAATTTGTGAAATTCTATATAATACAAATAAATTACAAAGCCTGGAAATTGTTGTATTCCTCTACATTATATAAAGTTCTCTGAAGGAACCATTGCTACAGAGATAGTTAATAAATGTGAGAAGAAACTGTGAAAGCTACTTCTGATGATAAATGTGAGTAGATATGTTAGCTACTTTAAGGAAATATATTACTGGTAAAGTCATTACTAAATTACTTATGAAGTAGTTTGGAAAATTGATACTAAAAGTCCTGAGAGCCGGGAGTATCACTCAAGAGCCTGGGATATAGCTCAGTGGCACAAGCACCTGCTTGACAAGCACAAGGTGCTGAGTTCAATTCCTAGTACCCCCCCCAAAAAAAAAAACAAACCAACAAACAAACAAACAAAAACCAGCTGGGTATAGTGGTGCATGGCTGTAATCCCAGCACTCAGAGGCTGAGGCAGGAGGATCCTTATGAGTTCAAGACCAACCTGGGCTACAAAGTGAGCTGAAGGTCCTGCCTGAGCTGTATAGCAAGACCCTATCTCAAAAAGGTAATAAATAGGAGCTGGGGATATAGCTCAGTGGAATAAGCGCCTGCCTAGCAAGCGCAGGGTCCTGAGTTCAATCCCCAGTACCGCCAAAAAAAAAAAAAAAAAAAAAAAAGGTAATAAATAAACAAACATTAAATTTTTTAAAAAAGTGCTGGACTCTGTCTTTGGGGGGTGGGGGGGCGGGGCAGTGAGACAGAGTCTTGCTTTGTAGCCCAGGCTTGCCTTGACCTCGTAATGTTCTTCCTGCCTCAGCCTCCAGAGAGCTAGGCTTACAGGTGTGTACCACCACACCCGGCTTCAAAAGCTATAAATCTCTTTAAAAATAAAACCATAAAAGATAAACCTCACCAAAGATTAAAAAAGTAACAATGAACATTTTTATGTATTTTCACCAAAAAACCTCCTGGATTTTTAAATACTGTGGTTCAAAAATGGAGAAAATACTCCAATTGGTTTTCCACAAAATATAATCACAAAACAATTTCAATAAAATTTTTAAGTACCAATGTTTTGACTCTCATAATTTTTAATGTAATCAAAGTTACATCTTTATCTGTTGAACTGTAAATACATTAAATAGTTAATCAGGTGAAAATTTTTAACACAAAATTCAATAGTTTTCTGAACTTCTAAAGTACAATTTACACCAAAATACAATTGACCTATTTAAGTTTTATATTTAAATTTTAGTTTTATGGTGTTAAACACAGAAATAACAAGACAAACCTTTTCTGTGACAAACCAAGGCTTCGACACTGGCATGAAGTTTCCTAAGTTGCTGGTCAAGATTCTCAAACTGCTGCTGCTTTTCTTCAAACCACTAAGAAAAAATGAAAAATGGGTTTACTTTAGAAAGAACAAACCATTGTAAATTAGGTTACCAATAGCAGGTTACATTCCTTGTTCTAAAGCAACAAATTAACCATGTGGAACCATGGTAGTCAACTGATGTGGCTGAGAACTAAACTCGATAGGCAAATTAATATCCTATTTTCTACTTGTACAGCTTTAAAATGCAATTGTTGGGCTCATTAATTCATCTCATTATTCAAGTTGGAAAATCAGCTCTTACTGCATCCGATTCATTCATCTTGATTGTCATTTTGTTGACAGCGTCCGCAGCCTTGTTCACCATCCTCAATATCCCAGCTCCACTCAGGGCCTGCGTGTTAACTGCTCTGGGCAGCTGGAATCGAATGACAAATAAGGGCAAACAAACCGGTTAACAGCCTGGAGCTTTAACTGGGCACAGAGGGACCCTCCCCCGCCCACAGTGGAAAAAAAAGGAAAGAAGTTGTGTTTTCTTCACATACATTTCGATAGTGAGATCTAATTTCTCAAATACACTACTTGTATATTCTCAAAGGAAAACTTAAAAAATAGACTTTCCATTTGCTTTTCTTCTGCATGTTTACATTTAAATGGAACAAACACTGTTTGTCAAAATATATTAAGAAATTGCCAAGTACGCAAACACTGGCCACCTGTTTGCTAGCAAAAATAAACTGTTTATAAGGAAAGAAATCTTTTGAGAAAAATCTCTTTATGCTCAGTTAAGAACATTTGTTTGATTTTAACCTTTTAAAAATTATGAGACTCAAGGAAATTTTTTAAAATTCTCAAGCAGAAACAATTGGAACTTTTTAAAAGCCCCAAATGTGCCAAATAGTTCAAATATAAAAAGCAGGATGGTTAAAATTTAAGCTCTTTCAATGTTACAGATTTGCATTTCAAAATTTAATACAACTTGATTTTAAATTTTGAAGAAGGTATTTTGCTAGTAAAATTTAATTAAGCACTAAGCAAAAAAATTAGCATTTATTCATCTATTAATCAGGTTACTTACTGAATATTCTTATACACATTATGGCAAATGTAGATGCAAAGATGTATATACAAAAATGTAAAGTAGAAATAATACCTCTGAACTTTCCAAGAATTGCCGTAAGTCAGGATCCTGCAGTAAAGTTGGATGTTTTACCGTTCTTTGAAGATACCTAGATTTAAGAATAAAAATTTCACTTTTATTAATAGCATTTGTTTTAAATTGTAATTAAGTACAAAACCTATTACTCTTCCTTCACCGTAACTATTTAGAATCTTAGAGCAACCTAATAATTAAACACCCTTGAGGGAGGGGATAGAAATAGGAAACATGGGCTGGGGAAACAGCTCAGTGGCACAGCGCCTGCCTGGCAAGTGCAAGGTCCTGAGTTTGAGTCCCAGCACCCAAAAGAAAAGAAATGGGAGACACGGTAAATAACTTGCCAAAGTTCTTACTGCAAAGTGTTAGTTGGAAAAGGGTGTAAGAGTTTGTTTAATAACTTTACCTTTGTAATATGTTCCAATTTTAAGAGTTCCAAGACACATAGTACGTTCTTATACTCAACTGTAACTGAAGTTATCACCAATTTGGGAAGCAGTCCACCATTTTTCACTTGTTAGTAGATTTAAGTGATCATCAGTTTTGATCTTAAATTTGCCAAGGACTAAATTTCTTCAATATTATTTTTAAGGTTTTGTTACTTATGATAAATGTCCTATCCACACAAGGTACCACATAAAGTAAAAATACAAAAGAGAAACACTACTGCAATCACTATTAACCCAATTTCATTTTCCTTTATTAGAAAAGCTCACATATCTGCTAACCATAATAAATTAGCAATCATTATTTCATAAAAAAGAAGAAAGGTAAACTACTTAAGTATTCTCAGTTACTGCTCAAGTCCCACCTTTAAAAACACGGTAACAGAGATTAGACTATATGCAGTAATACTTCAATCATGACATTGACCTCATAGTTCCTACAGCTGTATTGTTTCTTTGGAAGTCAATAATTTCTTCTATTTTTTACAAAATAAGAGCGAAATTCTATATAACAGTCATGACAGTTGTACTCATGTTTAAGTATCAATCTGTTTTATATACATTTAAATAAAAACATATCATACTAAACATTTTAAGTTGGGCAGCACATAAAGTTATTATAATACAGAAACATTTAATCAATGTGTATAATAATAACAATATCAGTGTGATTTTCAAAAATTATTTATATTATGGAACCAAAAAAGAGATGCTGCACAACACTAACCCTATAAATGTAAGAAATGTCCCCATTTTCCACTGGAATTACATTTACATTTTAAGCGAAGCTCTCCCAACACTGTTAGGTAAGTTATTTGGTTGTTTGGACTGCAGACTACCTGAATGGAGTCTGGCAGACTGTTCACTTCAGTGCTGATAAACAGCAAGGGCTCACATGTCTGTTAGATGATCAAGTAGCAAGGAAGACAGGACATCCAGTACCCAGTCTTTAAGAAACCACGACATTCAAAACTACATGGAGATACGTGGTACTACTTATATTCTAACACATTTTCCACTGTAACCCCAGCACTCAGGAGGCTGAGGCAGGACTATTTTGAGTTTGAGGCCAGCATGGCTACATAGTGAGTTTGAGGCCAGCATAAACTACACAGTGAGACCCTGTCTCAAAACACAAAAATAAAAACAAAATCCCACATCTTTCAAGGTGAGATTTGCAGATTACGCTTTCATGAAATACTCCATGAAAAAGACTGATTCTATGATCAGGAAAATTTGAAATATATTACATACATATTCCTCTCTTTAAGACTAACAATGAGGCGGGGTGTGGTGGCACATGCCTATAATCCTAGCGTTTGGGAGGTTGAGGCAGGAGGACTGCTTCGGAGTTTGAATACAGCCTAGGCTACAGTGAGTTCAAAGCCAATCTGAACTACATAGCGAGAGCTTGTTTCAAAAAGCCAAAAAAAAGAAAGAAAAAATGAAAAGACTCACAAGGAACAGCATTATGTTAGTGCTAAGTCCTACAAGAAATAAATCTGGTTTAAGTTTATGAAATCTTATGCTAACAAAACTCAGTTGAACAGTTTCTTTCTTTCTAAATCTGCCAATAATACTAGCTTTCTGCGGAGTCAACTTTGGGAAAAAATATTCTAGAAAAAGACAGTAAAACTTTCCTGTGTAAGAGCTACATGTAGGTGAAAAGTAAAAAAAAATCTAGTGATGTACACCAAACATAATGTTAAAATTGAAAACAGAAAACTAAGCTGGATTTTAAAACAATGGGTATAAATATGTATCAAATCAAGAATTAAGATCAATAAGGGTTACACAGGTGGAAGTAGACCATGAGATTCGGGCGCAAACCCAACACCATCTGCACGCACACAGAGGGTACAACACAGGAGACGAGGAGGATGTGGAAACGGACGGTGAGAGACAGAAGCATGGACAGAAGGAAGATGAGGAAGACACAATGGAACTGATGGAGTATCAGATTCAAGAAGGGCTGCTCACAAGCAATTTTTCAAATCTGCTCCACGCAAATGTTAGCGATAAACTGAGAGTAATCACTTCAGGGCTTTCAAGTTTCTACTTAACTAGAATAAATAAAGCAGGTTATATAAAATATTCACTGACAGCAACCAAGTTAAAAATATTTCTCTTACTCTGAATTCAATATAACAACTACAATGACAGAATAGAATGGCAGAAAGGGCCTGAGTGTTGGATGACATTTGATTTCTTCACTAAAAATATATTTATGAAACACTTACAATATATCAACTATTATGAATATCCGCACTACATCAGGGAATAAGAGACAGTAAGATATCCCTCCCGGCGGACCTTACAGTTTAGTAAATAAGGTAATCGGCACATAAGTAATGAAATATGTGACAAACAAGTGCTGTAAAAACACAACAATGGACAGAACAGCAGGGTTTACTGGACCAACTGTGTAAGATGTGGCTGCCTGCAATTTAACTAGGTCAGAATGAAACCTATGATCAGAAGCAACTTCACTGCAAAGTGGTTCTCTGAACATTTATACTTAAACAGAAATGACAGCCAAAGCATTCTAGGCAAGAGCAGCTAGTGAAGAGGAAAATGACTGGATGCAAAACAAAGGTCAGGGTGGCCCAGAGCATAGTGATCAAGCATGATAAGAGATCAAATAGGCAACAAAGAGAACAATGCATATTACGTTACAAAGGGAACAATGCATATTACCTTCAGAGATCAAAAGAGGGCTTTGGATTTTATTGAGTGAAATTAGGGTTAATGTGATCACTATGATGTATATTTCAACTGGATTACTTTAAGTGTTAAAGTACAACTGCCAAGGTTAGAAGCAGGGAGGCCAACTGGGGAGACTACTGCAATTAATTATGGCCTCTGGACTTCCGGGAAGATGGCCACCGGGTAGGCAGCAGAGAGAGAACCTCCCAGAGGATTACCACCCAAACAATGTAATATAGCAATATGAAGACAGAAATAAGGACTTCCGGGAAGAAGACGACCAGCCG
This sequence comes from Dinomys branickii, assembly GCA_004027595.1. Lineage (NCBI taxonomy): Eukaryota > Metazoa > Chordata > Mammalia > Rodentia > Dinomyidae > Dinomys > Dinomys branickii. The sequence continues at coordinate 10,008 of PVLD010036783.1, forward strand.
AGAGAGCGACTGCGGAGGGAAGAACGGCTTCAGCTCCTGAACCCGACAGAGAATGCGCTACTGGGACAAACTGCGCCAAACCGGGCAGCGCTCCGGGATCCTGCTCAGAACTCCACCCCCGCAGCCAGCGCTGCGTGAACTGGAGCAACAGCGACCGGCCGGCGGGATTTCTGAGTCGGGGACGATCACAGGTTGAGTTAAGTGCGCGCTCTAACGGTTTTTCCTGAATCGGGAAAAAGCTCAGCCCAGCGAGAGACATCAAAGCAGCTGTAAGGACTGCGGGATCTCCCGGGTGGGAAGACCTACTTAGGCTCCCTAACGGGTTTTGTGAGGGGGGAAGGAGCTCCACCCAAGGAGGAACACCTGAGTGGCCTATCTGCAAGAATCCTGGGGTGGCGAGCTGTTTATTTCCCCCCGCCAGGTCTTGGGCTAGGGAGTAGAAGCGGAAATCTCAGCAGACAGCTTAAGGGACATTCTCCCAAAGAGAAGTAACCATTGGAGCAGCCTCTGCAGCAGACCTATGCCTGCTGAACTGTCTGTGGAATTTATAGCTCCACATTTTGAATCTGATACCCAAAAATGGGAAAACAGAGGAACAAAACGCAGTCTCAAAACTCAACCCCACCCACAACAAGTTTTGAATGTGAGGATACAGGGGAACCAGGAAATCACATACCTGCAAGTTATGAAACGATTGCATCCGAAATGAAACAACTCCAA
>PVLD010036784.1:0-10712 GCA_004027595.1 Dinomys branickii
AAAAAATAAAAAAATAAAAATAAATAAAATAAAAAAAGAATGAAGCTGTATGAGGTACAGGTACCAACTCCTCAAGAGGACTATAAACTGCATGCACTGCGAGCATGGACTAATAAGAAATAAATTTGAATTTTTTTAATTAAAAAAGCTTTGCTATTCCTGTTATTCATTCACTGAGCAATTCCAAAGAATTCCACTACAATTTCTCATTCAGACAGATCTTATAGATCTTCTCACATGCATAAATCAGAAAGGAAGCTGGCTATGGTGGTGCGCACCTGTAATTCCAGCACTTGGGAGGCTGAGCAGGAGGATGGCCATGAGTTCGAGGCCAGCCTGGGCTACAGAGTGAGTTCATGGTCAGCCTGAACTGCATAGTGAGACTCTGCTTCAAAAAGACAGAGATAAATAAATAATATTTCATGAAGGAAGAATGCATAGCCTATCCCCAATAATTTCATAGGTGAGGAAATAGGCCCCAGAGATGTGAGGCAATTCATCTGAGATCAGAAGCCTCATCACCAGGAGAGCTGGGATTAAAGACATGGCCCCTGATACTTCCTCCAGTCCTCTTTCCGTCACCGCCCTATGGCTTATAAGGAAGCTAAGAGTTTCACATTCCTTCCAATTAAAAAACACATGACTCAAAGGGAAGGTTTCCCCTGGAAGTGGCAAATCAAATTCCTCTAGTGAAACCAGCAATTTTATAAAATGTTTATCACAATCAAACCAAGCCATGATTCCCAGCTAACTTTGTCTGGAACTTTCACTTTCATGTAATAGTAACATAAAAAGAGTAGGAAACTATTTAAGCTATGAAAAAAAAAAACAGAATGTGAGCATCCAATATCAGTGATTAATGCACAATTTGAATATATGGAAATCTGAGTTGAATTCTGCTGATACCCTCAATGAAGGCATTATCTAGTAAACCACAATTTTAATAGTCCTAGTAAACTGTGAGGGTTTTACTTTAACAACTTGGTAGTGTCAAAATGAATTTGACTTTCAGCTGCAAAAATCTTAAGGTAGCATTTTCTGTTTTAAAAATGTGTAAGGGAAGAGAATAGAGGAAAATGATATGACCAAAATGTTGTATGCATATTTGGACTTTTTTTTTTAAATGTTATTTGAGGTTTTCTGTAGTTAGCCCCAGTTCCTTCCTCAATCATTTTTGTAAGGGCTACGTAGCCACAGATGTGTACACAAGTACACCCACATGCACATATGCATTATTCCCATATTTCTGCCAAGAATTGTACACTGCTGCAATTTCAGCAGCGCTTCTGCAGTGACGGGAGTTGTACACACACACACACACACACACACACACACGCACGCACGCACGCACGGCTTTGTTTTGTAGTCAAAGGGAGAAGTCAGGAGCCTCTCTCTGTAGGGTGAACAACTAACTAGTCCGCCAGTTCTGGGAACTGAGAAGGTGTGTCTTCAGGAGGGTAAGAGAATTGAAACATCAAGCAAGAATTTCTCTGTTTTCATTCAGTCTGAAAACCAGTATAGCATTGGAAACCTGGCTTCACGCTCCCTTACCCAAGTCCCTGCGAAGCTCACATAGCACCCTATAATTCAAACAGAGAATGAGATGGCCTGGGGGCATTGTGCGAATGCCAGGAGCCAGGCAAGGCAGGCTGACTTTGAGCTTTCCTGGTACTGATGACAACCGTTAGCTTCTACTATTTCTGACTTTTGCATGCTTGCCATCTAATTATGTCACATCTTGAAAATGCAGCAAGAGAAAATTCCATTTCGGCTCTAATAATAGAAATGGGTAATATTTACCACTTTAACAGATTGTACCGTGTTGTGAATGAAGGCTGCCTCTTCAAACATGATGCAGATGAAGTCTCCCTGCATAGTGGGGCGTATGAGAATTAGAAAACTAAGTAGTCTATGGGAGCGATTTGATTTTAAGAAAGTAATTTAATCTAAATTGTGGTGTTAAATGGAAATCTCATCCCTAAAAATTGTCCGTTTGAAAAGCAACTAAATGTCTAAGTAAGGGGGAAAAGCAATTTTAAAATGTTATTTTAAAGTATATTCGTGGTACTGAATCCTACTCTATTAAAAAATCAGATCATTTTCCCAAACAAAAGCTTACTCTATAAATGCAGGAATAGCAGTACGCTGTATTATTCAAAAACAGGAGAGAATGCCGAGATATCCTTGAACCACAGACGAGAGCGAATGGAATGAGTTGTGGTCTTGAGAACCACGGCTAGTTGGGGGCAGCAGCAAGAAACAATTTCCATAAAAATTTGGACAAAGGCGTCTAAAGAGATGGTGCAGTTTTTCTGTGTGGGTTTTCTGCCTGCTTTAAATCCACAATTGGCCACAAAGTTCCAATTTCCATCATGGTCAGTAATGTATTTCTCCATCATTGTTTAGCTGCAAAGTTGCATGTGGCCTCTCATCTTCAGGAACTTTGGGATATGTAAAGCATTTTAGAAAAAACTAACTTTTCCCTGGGTCACAGTAGAGGACAGACAATATTAGCTTATGAAAAGTATAATAGTCTTTCTTTGGGGTGAAAAATCAGATGAAGTTTGATAAGGTACAGTTAATTTGCAGAAAATAAAATTCTTAACACAGAAGTAGATTTTAAGAATTGCAAGGTTATCTTTTTTATGGCAGAGTAGTAATCCACCGTGTATAAATATAACACTTTATCCATTCATCTGTTGATGGATACATACACTGTTTCTAAGACCTATTATAAATTATGCTGCTACAAACATGGGAATAAATATATCCTTGTAATATGATAACAGTAACACTTTGAGGAAGTTATCTAGGAGGGGATAGGTGGGTCAAACAAGGTTTATATTTTTAGTTTTTTGAGGCTAAATAAATAGACAATAGAGAGAAATTCAAATAATTCCTCAAAATTACTTATTCCATTGTTTTAAAAATATTTTAATATACATGTTAATTTGTTTCATTTGTACTACTATACTTCTTATAGTTCATTGAAAAGAAAGTTTTGGAGTAGTATCTGTTTGTTTTTTGTTTTTAAGAGTCATCGCTCTGTCTTGTGTGCTGAGTAAGTACTTGGAAGACCATGTCAGTATATTCACTATTGTTATTCTCTTATTTTATATGAGATTTTATTTTTTATAAAATTTTTAAAATATGCAAAAAAGTTGCAAGAGGATATTGTCTGAGGGGAAGAGCAACTGTTTAAATTCTGCATTGATTACTATTCAACAAACTTTTATTGTGCCCTATATATCCTGACAGCCGAGGTGAGGCTAGTAGGTAACACCTGCCTTACCAGCTCCCAGACTCAGTAACTTAGACCTCTCTGTCTCCATCCTCAGTAGGTCTCTGTGAGAAATGTGAGGTAAGTGGGACCACAGAAGATGATGAGCCTCCATGAAGAGGAGCCCCCTCAACCCTAACATGGACCTTCATCCATTACATCCCTGCTACTTGGATCTTCCAAAACATGCAGCCTCCCTAGATTCCTGGTACCATATACTGAACTATAAAAACTCACTCCTCCATTGGATCTTAGAAAAGAACTTGGCTCCCATGACCCACAAGCCATGTGGGAGACCATGTCTAGATGTCTAAAGTTTTGTGAGTGCATACATCATTTTTCAAAAAATAAGCTAACCTGAATATTTCAAATGTGATGCAGCTGAAACTTAAATGGCAAACTGTTTAGGTATTACCACGCTGTGAAATACGTCTTAAATAGATGAGAACTATTCTATTTTTAACCTAAAGAACATCATGAAAAAAATTCATGTTCCTAGATGTCAAATGTGGCTGCTGGCATACAACAAGGAGTTTCACTGGGTTTATAAGCCTTAAAATATTGAAAATAACTTACCCCAAACAAAGGTTTGTGAGTGTGTGCATTATTTTTAAAAAATATTTTAGGAATTTCTTCCTACTCTGAATATCAAATCTTTTGCAGGCATGAACAATTTCAAAGAGACAGAAACATTAGCTACCCGGATTTGATCAGTACATGTTGTATTCCTATATTGAAACAGCCTATTATGTTTCATAAATATATACTATGACATGTTTGTGAAAATCTTTAAGTTTTAAGGAGATGGAAATAAATTCTAACTACCCCAATTTGAACATTACACTAATTTTCACTAGCAATTATTAGTTGTACATATAAATGTGGTACACATTTATATGTACAACTAATAACTGCTCATTTAAAATCTTAAAAAGACTAAAAGGTATTTCAAATGCTGTGTCAAAAATCCTGAGAAGAGCAGGGAAACATAACCAGCTAAGGAGGCGGTGGAGAGTCAAAGGTGCAGAGAATGCGGCGCTGCCTATTTCCTAACTTTGCCCGTGGCTAGAATAGCAGCCATAAGAGGCACGTCCTATTACAGGGACTGAAACTGATCCCCAACTCCAGCTGCTGCTGTGCGAAATCTTCCTCAGCCTTAGCCCTGGAGCTCCACGCCCCACAGCCAGCTGCCTGCCATGAACTATGTACTAAGTCAGACTGGTTCCTGTTTCTGGGAGACCTGTGTTGTCCAGCTTGGCCTCCACAACTCCTCAAAGGTCCTAGACTGCTCGGCAGTGGCCAGCACACAAGCTACTCCTCCTACTCTCTCAGGCTTGTCTCATGTTCTGGTTATTCTGCCAGTCACACCAGCGTCCCTCTCCATTTCCTTGTGCAGGCATTTCCTCTAATAAAATCCTTGCACATTCAATTTCATTCTGCTCTGTGCCACAAGAAAGTGTACAAGTGGCCTAGAAGCCTAGAAATATTTCTGTTTCCTGCAAGCCTTACACTGCCTCATGTATGCAGCCTCCAGGGGTTTCATGGACTTTTAAAAATTTGTCTTAGTGAATTTCCCCTCCTGGTGAACTACTCCCATTTACCTGGACAACAATTTTTCAGAATACTTTGGAAAAGCAGTCTAGCCATAATGCGATAGTCCAGGCAATTAGATAAACACTCATCAAAAGTTGGAAGGCAGGTATTGGTTGCGGAGGCCTTATACTTTAAAGCTTGTAAATCAAATAAAATACCCTCTTTCATCCCAGCTTCACACTTTGACTTAGGAAAATGAGGTTTTTCATGGTTTTCTGTAGGTTATAAATAGCATAGTTCTTGTCTATTTAAGACATATTTGGCAGTATGTGATACCTAGACAATTTGGCATTTAAATTTCAACTATAGCACCTTTAAAATACGCAGGATGACATAAGACATAAGCTAGGCTTCTAAACGTTGGCTTTTTATGACTAATATTTAAAATAAGGTATCAAGAGGTTAATATCCCACTTGAAATTATCTCTATGTCTCTTTCTACACACAACTGGTTTGACTGTTATGACTGTCAAGATAAATTAGAAAAGCAGTGAGCCAATTGTGCCTTTAAACACAGCTTTAAATATCCCTGCCATGGAAGAAAAATGAAAAGGTTAAACTAGAAATATCTAAGGTTTTTTTTCAAAACTTTAATGGTATAAGATTTTATAATTCTATGGTTTAATGCAGTCAGTTATGTTTAGAGTTCTCCCTTCCCAACTGTGAGTTCCCTTTTCATGAAATCTGAGTACAATGGAATTTCCTTTGCTAAACATTCTCAACAACTATGACAATTCCAGTTCTAATGTATGAGAATTGCTGGGTCACTCCTGAAACCAGCTTCAATCAGATAACAAAGCACCACAGCCCTCTCTTGGAGAAGAGAAATCTCTCTCTTCCCTCTGACATCCTTCTTTTCCTTGCTGCTTTGGAGAGGTATGAATGGGAAAACTAGAAGGGTTCACACACTCTAAAAAACAGTCCAACCCAATTTTCCCTAAAGATGTTACCTTTTGCATCAGAAGTTATTCGAAGTAAATACCTTCAAAAGAGTCTGAATCATTGAACAATGCCATTAACCATGCTTAGCTACCTACTTCTCTACGCAGCCCTAAATGTCCAACTAAGCTTTCATTTTTGAATGATAAGAGTGTAAAGATACCCGGTTTTGAGTGGTAAAAGCAAAGTCTTATCCTTTCCCAACCAACCCTTCATAGAAAATACTTTATCAGCACCTTCAGAAGTTACCTAGATATAAAAGATAATGAGATCTAATTATGTATTTTCTATTATTGTTCCAAAAACATGAAATCAGCAATATTTTATCAAGTATGATTTTCATATCTTAGTATCTATGAAAACTAATGCATTTTTGCATATTTTATATACATAATTATATAAACACACATGCATATGTGCATATGTATATGCGTATATAAATATGAGTTACCTTGACATGAGATCTGACTGCAATAGAATTTTCTTTTTAAAAGATCTTCAGCAATTATGACTCTTCCAGTTTTAATACTGTCTATGGGAATTTCTAGGCCACTCCTGGAACTAGCTCTAATCATGTGCTTGGGAAATACAACAATGGCTCTTACCCCTCCTATGTTATTTTTCTCCTAGATCCTTGATTGAGATAAGTATCCCCCAAATGTCCATGTGTTAAAGATTTAATCAACAGCCTGTGGTGCTATTGGAAGGTGGTAGTGCCTTTAAACGTAGAGTTTATTGGGAGGCAGTTAGGTCATTGGACACACTCTTGAAGAGGATATTAGGACACCAGCCCAACTCTTTCTTTCTCTTCCCAGTCAACATTAGGTAACTTGACTTCCTCTGTCACATGTTCCCACCATTATGTACTGTGCTGCTAAGGGCCAAAAGCCAAGTTACCATGTGCTAAACCTCTGAAACTGTGAAGCTCCTAACCCTTTTCTTGAAGTTAATTATCTCTAGAGTATTTTGTCATTTAATGGAAATCTGAGCAGTCCTTAAGTGACCTAGACAAAGTAAATTTTGAAAATTTTAAGAAACTGTCTTACCATGAGGTAAGGAACTAACTTGCAGGTAAAATGAGATTTCTGAAATCAGAGCATCTCTAAATGCAAAAAAGTGGGTTTTCTCTCCTTTCAGAGGTCTCAAATTCTGTTGAAATCTACCCTTTTTTCAATTCTATAAACATCACTACTTAATAAAAACTAATGAATGATAAAAGAATTATAGCTTAATACTTTTCTCTCAACAAGCCTATATCTTAGAAATTAACTCTGTTTGATTGGGCGCCCTGACCAGTTTTTTTGAGTCGGGGAGAAACTCCGCCCAGCGAGGGACATCCAAACAGCACTTCTGACTGCACTGTCCCCGGGACGGGACTGAAGAGCTGGCTGGGCACCCTGATGGGATTTTTGAGTGGGGGAGGAGCTCCAACCAGGGAGGAACACCTGAGCGGTCCCGTGACTGCAGGGTCATTGGGGCGGCGAGCTGTTTATGTGCCCCAGCCAGGTGTCGGGATAGGGACTAGCGAGGTCCACAAAGCAGCATCTGAGCAGCCTTTTAAGCGGATCTCTCAGCAGAAAGCTTAGGGGACATTCTCCCAAACAGAAGGAGTCATTGGAGCAGCCTCTGCAGCAGACCTTTGCCTGCTGAACTGCCTGGGGAATTTATAGCTCAATATTTTGAATCTCATACCCAAAAATGGGAAAACAGAGGAACAAAATGTGGTCTCAGAACTCAACCCCACCCAGAACAAGTTCTGAATGCGAGGATACAGGGGAACCAGGAAGCCACATACCTGCAAGTTATGGAACGATTGCATCCGAAATGAAACAACTCCAACAGGCCATAAAAGAGTTTAAAGTAGAAATAAGCCACATACCTGCAATGATCTCTCAGACAAAAACCGAACTGAAAACAATAATGGAAGAAATGTTCCATACACACAGAGAAGAAATAGATAAAAGATTAGAAAAAAATAGGAAACAAATGGAAATGTTACAAGAGCAATTTAGGAATGAATTACCAAGACTGAAAGAGGTCCAAAGAGAATGCCAGGATGTGAAAACTTACACTGAAAGCTTGCAAAACCACTCAAATGAAACCGAAGATAGAATCTCAGACCTTTAAGACAGCATGGCAGCATATGAGCAAGAAAGGAAGGATCTCATAAAATCATCAAAGACACAAGAAAAATTAATCCAACAGCTTCAAGATGAAGCAAAACATAACAATATTCGAGTTATAGGAGTGAGTGAAACAGCAGGAGACCACACAAATGATATAAAAAGAATATTTGCTGAAATAATAGCAGAAAATTTCCCAAACAAGGTAAAAGATACTGAAGTTCAGTTAATCGAGGCATATAGAACTCCAACGATCCATAACCCAAAGAAAAACACACACAGACATATAATAGTCAGGATCCCAGATATCCAGCAAAAGAACACAATATTAAAAGCTGCTAGAGAAATGAAACAGATCACCTATAAAGGAAAGCCCATCAGAATCACAGCAGACTTCTCAATGGAAACCATGAAATCAAGAAGAGCTTGGAGCGAGGTATTGCAGATTCTGAGACAAAACAACTTCCAACCTAGACTGATATATCCTGCAAAACTATCCCTCAAATTCAATGGAGAAATAAAATATTTTCACGACAAAGAACAACTGAAGAACTTCATGAGTGCCAAACCAGCACTGCAAACAGTACTAAAAGATATTCTAGACAGAGAAAAGACAGAGAAAAAAGAGACCACAATCCCAAGAACAACAATAGAAATAACTCCCTAAACAGAACAAGCAAGTAAACAGTCAGCAAAAGTAGGAAAACAACAAGTAAATAACATGCCTAGAATAAGCAAACATATAACCATGATAACCATTAATGTATATGGCCTCAATTCAAAAGTCAAAAGAAAAAGATTGGAAGAGTGGATTAAGGAACACAATCCAACGATATGCTGTATACAGGAAACACATTTTACTCAAAAGGAAATCCACAGGCTGAAAGTTAAAGGTTGGAAAACAATTCTCCATGCAACAGGTCCCCAGAAAAAAGCAGGGGTACCTACTATGTTTGTAAACAATGTAAACTTCAAACCAAAAACAATTAAAAGAGATGAAGAAGGGCATTACATACTAGTTAGAGGAAAGCTGCAAGAGGAATAGGTAACAATCCTAAACATTTATGCACCAAATAATGGTGCACCTAACTTTACAAGTCAAATCTTAACAGATGTAAAAAATCAAATAACTAATAACACTATTTAATAGGGCACCTAAACACCCCTCTGACACAAAGAGACAGGTCCACTGCACAGAAACTCAGCAAAGAAATAACAGACCTGAACCAAAAGTGTGAACAAATGGACTTAGTAGATGTATACAGAGTGTTCCACCCCACAACATCAGAATACACATTTTTCTCAGCTGCACATGGGCCTTTCTCTAAAATAGACCACATTCTAGCCCATAGAGCTTATCTACCTAAATGCAAAAGAATTGAAATTATCCCATGCATATTATCTGACCACAGTGCAATGAAATAGGAAATTAATGACAAAGAGAACTCCAAAAACCGCATAAACACTTGGAAATTAGACAACAACCTCCTGAATAACCAATGGGTCACACAAGAAGTTAAAGAAGAAATTTTAAAATACCTACAAATAAATGAAAATACAAGTACAACCTACCGGAATCTGTGGAATGCAATGAAAGCAGTCCTCAGAGGGAAATTTATAGCAATGAACTCATATACAAAGAAAATAGAAAGAGAGCAAATAAATAACCTAATGATACATCTCAAACTCTTAGAAAAAGAGCAACAAGCCAAACCAAAAGCCCAAAGAAGGGAGGAGATTATAAAACTCAGGGCAGAAATTAATGCAATTGAGATGAACAAAACTCTACAAAAAATTAGTGAATCAAAGAGTTGGTTCTTCGAAAGAGTAAATAAAATTGATAAACCCCTAGCGAACCTTATCAAAAAAAGAAGGGAAAGATCTCAAATTCATGCAATAAGGAATGAAAAGGATGAAGTCACTACAGATCCAAAAGAAATACAAAAGATCATTAATACCTACTTTGAAAATCTGTATTCCCATAGGACAGAAAATACAGAAGAAATGGACACATTCCTAGAAAGGTACAAATTACCAAAATTGAATCAGGAAGATTTAAAAATCCTGAACAACCCAATATCAATTAATGAGATTGAAAACGTTATTGAAAACTTACCAACAAAGAAAAGCCCAGGCCCTGATGGATTCACAGCAGAATTCTATAAAACGTTTAGAGAACATCTAATGTCAACTCTCCTCAAACTCTTCAACGAAATCGAAAAGGAAGCAACTCTCCCCAACACATTTCTGGAGGCAAGTATTATACTGATACCAAAACCAGAGAGGGACCCAACCAAGAAAGAGAACTATAGGCCAATTTCTCTAATGAACATAGAGGCAAAGATACTCAACAAAACATTGGCAAACAGATTACAGCGAATCATAAGGAAAATTATACACCACGACCAGGTAGGATTCATTCCAGGAATGCAGGGATGGTTCAATATTCACAAATCAATTAATGTAATACACTATATCAAGACAGTCAAAGACAAAAACCACATGATCATCTCAATAGATGCAGAGAAGGCTTTTGATAAAGTCCAACATACATTCATGTTAAAAATCTTAGAAAAACTAGGAATAGATGGCCTCTACCTCAATCTGATCAAAGCCATCTACAAGAAACCAACAGCCAACATCATACTAAATGGACATAAACTGAAAACTTTCACTTTAAAGTCAGGAACAAGACAAGGATGTCCATTGTCACCACTCCTATTCAACATAGTTCTGGAAGCACTAGCCAGAGCAATCAGACAAGAGAGAGAAATAAA
>PVLD010036785.1:0-10726 GCA_004027595.1 Dinomys branickii
TTTTTTTTTTTTTTTTTTTTTTTTTTTTTTTTTTTTCTGTTGTTGAGAGGATCAACTGTCTGACTAAATTTGCATGTCTGTATATGGGTCCATACATCTACAATTCGAAGATATCAATGGATAAAACAACAACTACTGTTGAGACCATATCACCTTGTCTATGGATTAGTTGTGATTGTACTATTTTCTATGATAATGGGTGTCTGTCAATATGTTTTTGTACTTTTATGTTTCTAAAATAAAAAAAAAAAAAAAAAGAAATTGCCCTCTTTTTCTATCTAAAATGTTTAACCTCCGTACAGTCATGCAAAGGTCTCATTACCGCTAACTTGACCCTTGAGCTCCGCAGTCCAGGGCTCTTTGCTCTGAATGGTGATTCCCAGAAGGACTGCTGACCTATTCGGTAACTGCCCTGGGGGCTCTGGGGTGAGACCGGAAGGAGGTCTTCCCTCACACGCTGGGAAGATGCCTCTGTGCGGTTAAGCTTACTCACTTGTGTCTGAGTCATCTGCTGCCGGGGTGAGACCACCCTGCTCCACAATGTGACACCCCACCAGGTTTCAGTAAACTCAAAGACACTGTGGGTGTCTGTTTTTCACATTACTGCATGGTACATGTGTCTCATGTTCCTAAAGACTTACTTATTTGTAGTTTTCATACAATTCTCTACCCTCCAGGCAATAACTGATTTTGGTGGTATCTGTGCATATGTGGATATAAAAAGCCTTTTTGCCTCATTAGAAAATGTCATGGCAGGGTGAACTACAAATAAGAGCTTCATGGGCTTTTGCATTACTAAAGCACAGCACCTCCCAAGTTCTGGGCTTCTCCAAGCCTTTGGCTGTCTGCCTTCTCGGTCTAACCCCAGTTTTAGAAGCTAGAAGAAGACAATAGGTCAGCGGTGCAGAACACAGGTCCTGGAGCCAGACAGTGGACACCAGACTGGGCAGCCTTGAGTCCTGGCTCGACACCGTAGGACTTAACCTTTTCCTGCCTGCTTTCTAGCTGTAAGATGGGATTCACAAGAGTTCTGCCCTCATAGGGCTGTTGCAAGGGTGACAGTGTGAGACACACAGGACTTGCTGCACACACACATTAGCTGCTGTGTGAATGTTAACCACTATCAGCTTTACCCAGAGAAGCTGTGCGAAGACAGCATTTAGAATGCCATTGGTGGGAAAATGTGCTTGACTGGACACCCTTCCTAATTTATGACAGCTTCTCTTAGTCTCTGGGGAGACTTTGGCCATTTGGACTCATTTGCTTTAAAAAATTAAAAAACAAACAAGCCAGCCAGTCTTCAAAGGGGGCATGATGTGAGAGAAGCTCCCTTCTCGGACAGTTGCCCAGGTGCACTGATGCAGGCGCAGGTGGCTGCACTGCTCTCGGGCCTCCTGCCACCCGCGGGTGCTTGCCCCACCCAGGGCTGTGGCCATCCACAAGCCCTCCGTCCACTCCGTCCGCCTGCCCCCATTCTCTCTGTACCCACTGGTGCCATTTCATACTTCAGACATTCTGCAACGTCACTGTGCAAGGGACTGTTTCTACGTCAGCTTGAATGATTGTGGAATGTTTTCTAAAGAGGAGCCATGAGAAACAATGGTTGTGAAATTAGTAAGAGACTGGAAGGTAACAATGAGTATGATTATAGACAGATTCTGGTTCCTGAGTATTTTTTAAACTCTTTCTTCCACTTTGAAGAAGTTGAAAAGGACGTTATATACACTGTGTCGGGGAATGGCTAACACAGGAAAGACACACTGGAATTCCTAGAAGGGCAGAAATATTCAAAGCAAAAGTCTTGGTTCCCAAACAGACGATTAGTGGGAAAAAAATCAGTATGTCTATGTACTCTGTGTAAAGCCATATGTCAGGGATATATAAAGTGTGATAGAATACTGTTGAGTGATTAAATTTTTAAAAAATATGTTACAGTAAAAGACATGTTGCCATGGATCCCCCTTAAAATACTGCCCCTTGATTTGCACATACTTCCAAAGCAGTTGGAAGTTCTTTTATGAGCATCTTGCCGGGCTGTTGCACTGCTTTAATGTCCTGACTCAATTTAACACATGTACCTTTCATGGTCATTTTGACTTTGGGGGGAGCCAGAAGTCACAGTAGGCTGGGTCTTGTGGATAAGGTGGCTGAGGACACGGCATTGTGTTTTCATGAGCCTGCTTTTCCTTTAGATGGCACTCAGCAGCAGCATTCACGCATTTCTGGTCACACCTTACAAAGACACTCCAGAAGGAGTACTCCAGAACTGCTTTGGAACACGGCAAGAACAATGAGATGAGTGTGTTTGACATGAAGGGGAGGACTTTGAGGGGGACTCGCTGTAATGTGTCCTTTACTGTAATCACATACTTTATCACACCTCAAATGTACTTCTTCTCTCCCTCCAGATGCTCCTGCGTCTCACCAGCCTCGTGTCTGGGGCACCAGGTGGACCCTGCACACGCCACACACCTGTGTAAGAAGGATGTTGTCGAACAGCAGCTGCGTCTCCGCCTGGTCTTTCGTGATGTCTGCATTGGCATTCATCCCAAAGATTTCCGGCGCGGGCATCAGCGGCAGGGTCTTGGTGTAGTCAATGTAGCTCTTGTGCTGTGAACATGAAAGCCAATAGTGGGGAGGCTGGGCATCAAATACACTATAGGATTTCGCCGCAGAAAAGGATTTTCAACACTCAGGTTACTGAGCCGGTGAGACTCTGAGGCTGCGCACTGAGGGCTTTCATTGTCTGGCAGCCAGGCGCAAAGTTTCAGAAACAATCTGGGCACATTTGGAAAGAAAGGGACAGGGACATGTGACGTTCAGCTGAATAGGTTTTTAAACACAGGAAAGGAAATTCTGGTAACTAAATTTAGGGATTTCTTTCAGGAAATGTTTGTGGTGCTGTTTGAGTGTGTGTGTTCGCCTCAGATCAACATCTGCTGCCCACAGCATCCACCCCAGAGGATGGTGGTATCTCAGGTGGCAGCTGTAAGATGCGTCTCTGTCACATGTGGCCAGGTTTCAGAGGCAACGAGGCTGTCCTGGTGGTCCCCAGAGACCTGCCGCATGATGACAGGGGACAGAAAGGCCCCAGGTGGCTCGTGCGTGTCATTCTCTCATACTTTCTCCTCCCTGGCCTTGGACCACTCAGCCCTAATGGCTCCGTGTTCTCCTTTGTACAAGGGCGGGGCTGACACCACTGTGCTGTACATATGAACCGCTCCATCCCTCACATTTCGGATTCCTCCAGTGTGTGTTTTCATTGTAATCGGGGACCAAGTCTCCCCACCCAGAGCCCTGAGTTCCTGGCGACCCTGATCAGCTTCCTGAGCCGAGGAGCCTTTGCAGAACCCTGGCTCCGGAGCAAGCCTGGGCCGCTGACTGCGTCTGGTGCGTGCTCTGTCCCCGGGCAGGAGGGACACAGGCAGGTGACAGTCCACCAGGCCGGACCCCACACCTCACAGGGAGGCCCGTGCTAGCTTTTGCTCCCCCTTCTCCTCCGGCACACGCACATCGCCAGCAGGAGGCACGAAGTAGATGCCGCTCGAGTCAAACTGGTAGTCTGACTTTATCACCAACTCGAGGCAGAAGAACTTGTTCAGGATGGTACGCAGCGTGCGCCGGTCCCAGTCGTCGGTCACCCGGCCTCCGTAATTGCACTCCCCGGTCATGTAGCGCAGAGCGTCGAAGGGCAGGTCCTGGAACGGGGGTGGGAGGCTGTCAGAACTGGGTCGCAGGGGCCGGGCCGCCAGACGCAGCAGCGCCTCTAGTTCCCTCTTCTCACTAAGACGAACATCTCACAAGATGTTCGCTGCAGGTCTCCTCTCCAAACTTCTCTGCTGCTCGCTGCGTCTCCGAGCGTCGCCCCCCTTCTATGCTACTTCCTTCCCATGCAGTCCGCGCCAAGACCTGAACCCTGTGTTCGCTGGTGGGTGCCTCCCCCGCTCAGCCGGCCTTAGGTGAGCAGCTGCTGAGTGCCGGACACAAAAGGTTCCGCCCACTGCTGCAGGACAGCAGAGCAGAACCGAAGGACTCAACCCTGCCTCAGTCCCCTCTTCTGTCCCGTGAGCAGCCTCACAGCTGGAGTCACGCCATATGTTCAACTTTACATTTATTTTATCACCAAACCTTAAAAGGTTTTTGAGCCAATTCAGGAACCAATGGAAAAGCTTTGAAATTGCTACTTCTTTTCCGTGAAAAAGGAGCTTACAAAGGCAGTTTGTCCCGGTGACCACACTGCTTTTCTAGGAGGCTGCGGCCCCCAGATTTAAACTTCCGGCTACTTTGAGAGGTCAGAGTAATGCATCACTTTTTAAATACTGGTAAAATTCCCAGTTCTCTCACACGCTTCGCACCATCTGTCCTGGGCACCAGCCTCTGGTTTACTTTTTTCTTCTACAGTTTTCACAGACTTTGTGTAAGCTCTCACCAACTGGCATTTGCTACGTTTATGAAAACTGCCTTTCTAGTTTGGTTTTTTCTTTTTCATTATATGTTCTACCATACAGAATTTTAAGTGCTCATGAATACATATGGTATAGATTTTTCATGTTATGATTTCTTTTAGCCTGAGTGTAAATATTTATGTATCCACCAGTAGCATAGAGAATTCTATTTCTCACTGTTCCCAACAAGATTATTATCATTTAGAGAAAAAATAATTGATGATTTTTTAAATTTTGAGACAGGGTCTCATTAAGATGCTGAAATGCCGGGCTGGGCTTGGACTTGCCGTCCCCCTGACTCAGTCTCCAAAGTGCTGGGGACACAGGTGTGTACCACAGCGCCTGACTACAATTGAAATAAAATCATATAAAAATAAAATCATCAGGTTTTAATTATTATACTGACATTTTTAAATGTTTGTTTTAAAAATATTGATTTTTTAAATGTTTTATAAATTATCTACTCTGTCCATGTGTTGAGTGATGGTTTCATAAGACAGGGTCTCATTTGTTGCCCAACTTGGCTTGAACTTACAAGACCCCTGCCTCAGCCTCCTGAATAGTTGGGATTAGGCATGCATTGTCTTCTTATTAAATACTCTTTATAAAGATTCTGAATCAGCCTGTCGGATATCAGGTGCTTCCTCCAACTTTCACTGATCTTTAATTTGCATGATGTTTAGTTGTTCATGGAATTTTAATGTGGTGATATTTCATACATATGCAGCCATACTTTACTTCAGGAGCGTTTCATCATCTTTGTGCTTTTTTGCCTCTTCTCACAGTTAGTCACCTGTGGAAATGTGAGGTGTGCAGAGCCTCCAGCCCAGGGATTGACTTGGGGAGCTGTCGCCACGGAACAATGCACGGGGGCGGGGGTAGCTGTGGGTGATCAAGTGAGGGGTCTGAAGTCAGATCTGCCCAGGCACAGACAGGGAATGCAGCAGCACACAGCCCACAGGTGACAGCACAGGGCAAATGTCCCCGGTCAGGGACAACTCCAGGCCTTCCGCAGTCCGCAGCCACAAGTGCGAGGAGTGTGACCCTCGCTGCCTCGTGGCAGGTGACTACCTCATAGAAGTGAGATGGCAGGAAACCTCAGATGCAGATGCCAGAGGCAGGACACAAGCAGGGGTGCAGGCCAGTGGATGGACGGAGATTCCCATGGAAGCAGATGGGATGGACCGAGATTCTCATGTGGTTGTGTAGGGTCAGATGTGGCCATGGGAACAGCACTGTGCCTGCCCCCCACCCCCATTCCCCCCCCCACGCTCAGTCCAGGGCCAAGTGGGTGGGAGTCTCCTCCTGGGGCAGGCTGGGCAACTCCAGATGAGACCCTACACCTGAGCAGGGAGGGCGGTGGGCAGAGCAGGTGTCAGCAAGGTGTCCTCAGGGCTGGGTCTGCAGGAGCTCCATGACACTGGCCAAGGAGGAGGTATGCACAGTGTGGGTTGCAGGGAGAATGCTATGTGCATGTGAAAGTGTGAGGGCCCCTCGCCCCAAGGGTGAGGCTGGAGATGAAGTTCCAGTGCATGTGGTGTCCCAGTGTCCTGCTGCCCATGATGACATCGGTCCTACTGGATACCATTTTGGTGGACATTAGCTGTGGCAATGTTGTAGATACTCCTTTTAGAATCAAGCCAGTCCCCTCTCATTGCTATTTTCTATACCGAGTTCTCTCAGAGTGCTCCCAATCATGCATGAGCGTAGGATTTTGTCAAATGCTTTTCCTGCACCTGTTGGTATGATTGGGGGTATTTTTCCTCCACAGTCTGTTGATGTGATAGATGACATTCACTGATTTTGGATGCTAAACTAGACTTTTGTAACTGCATACATTTAACTGACTTCATTACAGACTAC
Organism: Dinomys branickii; assembly: GCA_004027595.1. NCBI lineage: Eukaryota > Metazoa > Chordata > Mammalia > Rodentia > Dinomyidae > Dinomys > Dinomys branickii. The sequence goes on from PVLD010036785.1 coordinate 6,309, forward strand.
TTTAAATGAGAATATACTCTCCAGGTATTCAGAACAAATTACTAAATGGAAGAGCTCATCATTCTGCATTTTTCATATTGAAAAGTATAATCTTTTTAGGTGAAACACTTCCTTCGTTATGGTATCATGTTTTTTTTTTCTCTATTTTTGGCATCTTTTTTGTCCTGGTAAATGTTACAACAAGGAAGAAGCTCATCAAATTTGTTATTCATCTGCATGTTTCACTTGTTTTAAATGTGAACCTGAAGGCCTTCTCAACTTGTTCCATTGAATACTGAACAGGAATTTGCCAGTGATACACAAAAGCTCAGATAAGAGAGTTTTCACGGGTTTATATACACCACTGGGCTCTCAATATTTATTTGCTGAGTCCCTTTTTGTTTTTATATAGAATTCAATGCCTTCCTGTGTACAAGCTTTTTTTTGGTACTGGGAATCGAACTCAGGACCTTGTGCTTCCTAGGCAGGTGCTGTGCTGCTGAGCTATAACCCCAGCTAAAAGTATTTTTAAAAAGCCATAATTCACTAAAGGTTTCCAAAACTTAAATTGTTGATACCCTATTGAGTTAATGAGTTAAATATTTCCAAATAAATTTCAAAAAATTCTATGAAAATTTAGAACACTCACTTCCTGTAAAAAGCTCCTTATCCTTATAGGGCTTGAGTTGACTCACCAAATTGTTCTTCAAAGCTGTAAACATGTTAAAAATCCAGTCAACAGACAAATGTTAGTAAAGAGTACCACAAGCTGTGTGTGTGTGCATGTGAGAGAGGGAGAGAATGAAGGAAGGAATGACCCGTGTGACATCAGCCTCCCTCGCTGCTGTTTGAAGTCTATGCATCATATCGACACCAATGGCTTAAACAGTTTGTTTTCCTGACAAATGGTCCCAAGGCTGGAGTGAGAGTATAGTGACATTCCTCTAAAAATAAAGTCATGCTGCAGAATAGAACAGACTCGGTCGGATTGATTTTCTTTTCCATTTTTGAGCCTGGCAGATTCCTGATCTTAAGTCCTTTGCAAAATATACACAATCGATTGCTTTTCAGATCTCCATAGATGTTTAAAATAAGGTGTCAACCTGGGCGCGGTGATGCATGCCTATAATCCTAGTGCTCTGGAGGCTGAGGCAGGAGGAAAGTTGTGAGTTGGAGACCAGCTTGGGCTGCAAAGTGAGCTCAAGGCCTGAACTGCATAGCGAGACCCTGTCTCAAACAATTACATAAATAAATAAATAAACTAATGTGTCAAAATAATGATTAAATACAGGTTCCTGTGAGGCAAACTGACATGCTAACTACTCCCAAAGAGCGGGAACATCCCACTCCTAACAAAGCAGCATATAACGTGCCGCCAGCAGCCGCCTGGGCATCCCTTTCCCAGCGGCGCTCACGAGCTGTTTGGGTGGGCACAGTGCTGTGCTATGGCCCTACCTCGTACTGGTTGAGGAACATGTGCAGCTGCTGGACACTGATGCGCAGGTCAGTCTCATTGAACTCGTAAGGGATGTTCCAGCCCAGGGGACCAAACTTCCGCCTCTCTTGGACCAACGCATGAAAGAAGCAGAGGCCATACAGCAATTTCTTAAATTCCTCCTGCAACAAGAAGGTATTGTGTCATATCATTATTTTCCCCAACATTACATTATATGCGTATGCCATGTTTTAAAATGAGAGTCCAAGAAGTGGATAAAAAAGATGTGGCCTTTTCATACAATGGAGTATTACTTAGCCACACAGAAGGATAAACCTGAGACTTTTGTAGGTACATGGATGCAACTTGAGGCCATACTCATAAATGAAATAAATCAGACTCACATGTGTAAGCATCGTACTGCCTCCCTAGTGTGAGAGATCAAAAGAGTAAATGAGGTCTGAAGTGTACAACAGATGTTGTGAAATGGTAAGAAATTGTTTAAAAGGAAAAAGGACCTAAGATGGTGAAAAGGGGAAAGGAAGGAAGGAAAAGGGAGAAAAATATAATTTAGCTGTACTATCAGTATCTCTTAGTTCATTGAAAAGGAAGGTTTGTGCTAATATTGATTGGAGAATTTTTTATGCCTGTATCTTGAACTCTGAGTAACTATTTGAAGATGACAATATGCAATGTATTAACTATTGCTGTTCTCCGACCATGTTATGAAGTTGTTTTACCTTTTTTCATAAAATAAAAAAAATTTTAAAATGAAAGTAATTAAATTCCTTAGCTTATAAATACCATAAAAATATGTTCACTCCCAAGCATAACTGCATAACTGAAACAGAATTAGGTTTTTTTTTTATCAGCTTTTCAGGCAAAAATATGCCCATCTAAACACGTTCCACTGGCACACTGCTGTGTATGCACAGGGTCTTAGAAAACACGATAGGCTCATCTAACTTAATGGTACCTTCCAGGGTTTTAGGGGTTCCAACCAAGGCATCAAAAGGCAAGAATAGTTTTTATTTTTGGCAGTACCAGGGATTGAACTCAGGACCCTGCGCTTGCCAGGCAGGTGCTTACTCCACTGAGCTATATCCCCAGCCCCCAAAAGCAAGAATATTACACTGATTCACGTACACCCATGTTTATAGTAGCACAATTCACAACAGCTAAATCTTGGAAGCAGCCTCTATGTGTCTCATTAGGTGAATGGACAGATAAATGTGGCATTTATATACCATGGAGCATTACTCTGCCATCAAGATAATCATTTGAGTCATTTGTGGGAAAATCGATGCACTTTGTCACCAGAATGATAAGTGAAATGAATTGGGTGCACAAGCTGAAGTGTCCCATGGTTTCTCATACTTGAGAAACCCAAATTATGAACAGAGAACAAAATACAAGTTAATAAGAGACAGGGCGATAGAATCTTGTGCAAATGGGAGGACGACCGAGAGACGGAGGGAGCGGACCAGACGGGAGAGGAGAAAGACTGAGCTGTGTTATGCGCACGCACCGACTCCCCATGATGAAAGCACTGCATGTGCTGCAAACAGACTAATAAAAATATAAAAAATTTAAGAAAAAAATTACAATTCTAATGTACAGTCCTAAATCACCGCGAAGAAAATTCAAGAGAGATCATTTCACCCACTAGGCTCCCTAAGACCTATGAGGAGAGTGTCACAAAACACTGCTGGCAGCATGAGTGCCATGCGGGGAACCCACCGCTCCCACCACCAGGGAGAAGGGTGTGTGAAGCCCACCTGCTAAGCCCAAACTGGTAAGAATTACTGGGCCACTCCAAGGGGTGACATGTATTCCCACAGCTTGGGCAGCTGGGAAAGTACAAAACTCTCGCCTAAGGAACGAGAGCCATCTACAGCTGCCGGGCAGAGCACCAAGGTGGGGTGGTCAGCATAGGCCCTCTGAGGGTGGCGACCCGGTGGGAGTCCTGCAGGGCAGATGGCAGCCTGACCAGGCATGGTGGCCAGGAGTCGTTGTGAATGAGCTCTGGGCAGCAGGGCTCCACGTGGCGCGAGGAGTGCTGCAGAACGAGAGCCGCGGCCACTGCCGCACGGGGCGGGTCACAGGCGGAGAGCCCGGGGGAGCCTTGCCTTCCAAGAATAAACTTGCATACATTTGACCAAAAGGAAAATAGCATACATGAAGCCCGAGAAATGGAAGTAAAACGTGATGGGTTAATTCTGGAGCTATTTAAGATATATTGGAGAATTGGCCAAACCAATACATGTAGCGATGTGTTAGAATCCAGATCTCTCTGCAGTAGAAGAAAAGATGTACAAAAATGGAATTAAGAAAAGCAGGACTGAACCCTGGGTGGATGCCCAGAAATTGGAGGGGTTGGGAAGAATTACCACATCTGAAACGTGTATGACCATATACATGCAACTGCACTTGGGTCAGGAGTATACACGTGTGTTCTTGTGCACATACACATTTCCACTTCCTCTCCAAGGAAGGCTCAATAACCACAGATAACGCATAGCAATGAGCTAACACCCAGGTGGTGTCTGGAAGTTCATCTTCAATGAACAGGAAACCGGGCTCATCTCCAAAGTTGATCATTCCATGGTTGAGGCAGGACAGGTAAAGATGAGCCTGGAACATGTTATACCGAACCTCAGAGCTTCTGATTAATGACAACAATGCTAATACTAATGACAACCTATTTTCTTTTTTAAAAAAGATAGTATCGGGGAGCCGGGGACGATCCCCGCAGGGAAGAAGCTGGGATTGGTCCAAGCGCAGTGGGAGCGCGGCCGCCTCGGGCCCCCCCGCCTCTCGAGCCGGTGCAGCCCCCCGGCGGCTCCCGACAGAGATCGGCTTGCTGGCGGCGGAGACGCCCGGCAATCCCGCGTTTCGCGCGTGTCGGGCGAGCCGCGTGGAGGGCGCCGCCGGAAGCGGAGAGAGGGATTTGCTGGGCCCTGGCGCCCTGGGAACACGGACGCCTCGATCCTTCCCGCCTCCC
>PVLD010036786.1:0-10725 GCA_004027595.1 Dinomys branickii
GAGACAAATACTTATGCTTTCAGTGTTTATATGTCATTTAAATTTAGAAAAGAACAGAAATAATTATTTATAATTATGATTATTTACTAGCAATTAGGCATGAGATCATAAAGTTTGGTTTCTTATTTCCTAATAATTTTATACCTGGACCACAAAAAAGCAAATCTTCTGATTTTCACTTTTAAATGAAAGGGAAAAACTGCAAAACAATGTGTTCTTTCTCTAACTCTCCTATAATTCCTAACAAAAGAACAATATTATTTTTAAGAAAAACACGAATTAATAAAGTAGCAGCTTGTTCTGTGTGCTAGCATGTGGTCTATTTTAGAGAATGTCACATGGGCAGGAGAGAAGAATGTGTGTTCCAGTGTTGTTGGGTGAGTTTTTGCACATCAAAAGAAATCACGAACAGAGTAAAAAGAAAACCCACAAATTGGGAAAAAAATCTTAGCCAACTGTCCCTCAAACAAAGGGTTTTTATCTAAAAGATATAAAGAATTTTAAAAATTCAGGCCCCTCAAATTCAAAGACCCAATCAAAAAATGATCATCTGAGATGAATACATGTTTCTCTGATGAAGAAATACAAATGGCAAAAAAATATGAAAAAATGAACAGAATCTATCATTTGAGAAATGCAAATTAAAACAACACTGAGATATAAAAACTGCTGTTGAATTCCTATCTTCCTGTTTGAAATTTTGTATCATTTCAAGTTAAAACAATACCCCACCCTTAATCACTGCCTACTGCAAAGTTTGAAGACATTGACAAAATTTAGATAGTTTTTTGCCAGAGTGAAGCACACTTGTTCTGAAGTACAATTGCCAATGAAGCGTATATTCTTTGTTGAAATCTCCTGAGCCTTGCCTTTAGTGTTTGAGTTTCAGTCAGCATTCAGGTCTTTGGTGCTCTACAGAGAACAACCCATCAAGGTATCAGTATGGGATTTCTTTTGCCTGTGTCTCCAAACCTTTCCTAAGTCCTTCTACAAATCAGCTCTAAAACTAGTAGACCGCATTTTCTCAGAAGATCTTGCAATGATCATTCTCCTGATACTAATTTTCAGTATTAATTTCCTAAGTGAGAGAGGATTAATTGCCTTAGTTTTACCCCCATGTCCAGACTTTTGGTACCTAAATGCAAATTAAAACAACATCTCACTCCAGAAAAATGGCTATCATAAAAAAATCTACTAATAGCAAATGCTAGGGAAAATGGAACCCTTCTTCACTGTTGGTGGGAATGTGTACTTGTGCAACAACTGTGGAACTCAGGGTAGAGATTCCTCAAAAAACTAGGATTAGATATCCCATTCCACCCTGCTGTTCCCTTTCTGGGTATTTTTCCAGAAGAACTCAAAACATCATATCACAGCAATATATGTGCACCCATGTTTATACCAGTGCAACTCATCATAGCTAAATCTTGGAAAAAACCCAAATACCCATTAACTGATAAAGGGCTAAAAAATGTGGTATTTTTTATACAGTGGAGCACAACTCAGTTGTAAAAAAAGATCAACTCAAGGCTTTTATAGGTAAGTGGATGCAACTAGAGACCATACTCATAAGTCAAATAAATCAGACCTGCATGTCTAGTCATTTTATTGTAAGATCCTGAAAGAATAAATAAAATTCAAAAGGTACAATAGATATTGTGAAAGGGAAAGAAACTTCTCAAAAGGAGAGAACAACTGGGATGAGGGAAAGGAGAGAAGGATAAAAGAAGGAAGGGAAAAATACATATACACACAAGATAGCTAAAGTAATTGTACTACTAATTTCTACTAGGTTGTTGAAAGGAAGAGTTAACGCTTAATTTTTGACCAATTTTACATGTTTATATCTGGTGGTCTGAACAACTACTTTGAAGACAATGATATGCAATATAAAAACTGTTGTTGAATTCCTATCTTCCTCTTTGAAATTCTGTATCACTTCTAATATTTTTATTGTTTTCTATTAATTTTTCTCTTTAAAATAAAAAAAGAAATTTTAAACATACAACATAAAAATAGTAGCAAAAACCTTTAGAAAGTGACAAATAGTTAAGAAAATGATAATAAAGTTAAAGAATTAAGAGGCATAGCTCCATATAATTAGCTTGAAATATAGAAGATAAGACAAACAGATGATAATATGAAAAAGCAAATAATTAGAGAAGAACGTGTGAAAGGTCTACCCAATACATAGCCTTTAGAAACCTTGATGGTGATTCCACAAAAGCTTGAGAATTTCAGCTAACTTTACCAAATGTGTGAAGCAAAGTAACTGTATATTATATCCCTTACTCTCTTCTGAAAGCGCAAATAGATATTGAAGAGGCACACATAAAAAGAGGAAGTCAACAATGTGTGTGAATTACTCTGAAAGAAGTGCAGATTCTAATGCTAAACCAAGAGTTAGCTGAGTAAATTTTAACTAAAAATGCAACATAAAAGAACACAGTACAATTCACAAGTAGGTGATTTACATCTTGATAGAGCAGATGTAGCAAATTCAGAGAAATAAATATGAGCTCAGGATTGTCTTTTTTCTCTCATAAGCGGAGGCTGCAAAAAAATTGAATATAACATTTTAAAGATTCCTAAAATTATCAACATTGACAAGGGAGTTAAAACTATGTACATTATGTGAGGATAAAAAAGAAGTGTCTACAGAGCTACAGGGCTTCTGTAGTTTGAAAAAGCTATAAAAACTGCATGGAAATAATGCCAGTGTGTTACATCAATTTAAGAAAAAAGTATGCTTAACACAATAGTCCACAAAAGAAACTCTACCAGAAGAAAAGCAGCCCACAGACACAAAGAAAACCTCCGCAAATGTTTTGCAGAGTACAACAATTGGAGTCAAATAAAATAAAGAACCAAGAGGTGAAAGAATAATATAATTGTTGACTTATAACAATAAATTAAGGGTCAAGTCATTTATGTATCTAATTAGTTAACTACAAAGAGCAAAGCATACAATCTACTATGGGTTAAAAATGATATGTGATAATAAGAGAGAAAGTCCAGATATAATTATAGTGAAAAAATATGAAATTTCAAGTACTTAGAAAAAATTGATTTACAAGGTGAAGACTATCCATTATGTCAAGTACATGTAACATAGTAAATAATGCAATATAGAGATCAAAAGAAAAATTAAAATATATAATTTTCCATGAAATGGAGAAAGGTACAAAAAGCTTCCAGAAGAAATAGATATAAAATGGTCACATTAAGACATATTTCATGATGATCTAATAGAATTTAAAGATAAAAATATTTTCCTAAAGAAAATAAAACAAAATTCAAGAATTCTTTACCCAGAAAAATCTATTAAAATATGAAAGCAATAAACATCCTTAAACATGAAAGAGGTGAGGCAGGCAAAATATGCAAAGCTTTTTGAAACAAGAAAATCCCAAATTATTTTACGAAACAAAATAAAACAGGAGATACATAAAAATGAAGAAATTGCGAGAGTATTTCTGACACATACCTGGAATCCCAGCATTCTCAGAGTTTACAGAAGATCAATCACAAGTTTGAGCCTAGTCTGAGCTACTTAGTGACTTAGTAAGACACTGTATCAAAAGTAAAAATATTAAAACCATCTGGAGATATGGATTATTGCATAGGTCCCAAATTCAACCCTCAGTACTACAAAATGAAAAAAGGAAATGATAAAATCATACAAGTATGTTTGTGAAGATTGCAGAAATATGACAGAATGAAAACTCCTAAAACTCTGTAGTGTGAAAATGATATAAAACTCATGAAACAAAGAAAGAAAAAATGTGGCAGATAGGATAATGCAAAAGAGTTATAATATTTATTTTCTGTGACAGAAAACTGATATGGTATAACATTTGAAGGAGAAGTCAAATGTATAATAAAACTAGCATTTTTTCAAAATATTTGATATGTAGAGATAAATTACAGAAAAATATAGTATAATGAAACATTTATTTGAATTTTCAACTACACTGTCAGATTCATTTGAGTTCCTTGTTCTCTTTAATTCATGTAAACATATTATTAAATATTTTAAAAAATAATGCATCTATTAATTTTCAATACTTATAAAATATTTTATTGGCAATTTGTATATCTACCAAAATACTTATTTCCTAACCATCTACATAACTATCAGTCATCTATCCAAACATTCATTTATCTTTATACTTTCCTATTAGGTTCCTCGAATTATATTCATCTGTTGTGCATATGTTGTGATGGTGTCATACACTATAGTTTCTTTCTGTACTTTTTCTTAATTGCTTAGGTTATGTATCATATGAATATAATTTTAATACAAACAACAAATTGACTTTTGTGGTACTGGGGATTGAGTCCAAGGCTTTCACATTAAGCCATATCCCCAGCCTTTTCATATTATTTATTTATTGATTTTGTATTGAGACAGAACCTCACTAATTTGCCCAATCTGGCCTGAACTTGCTATCATCCTTGTTCCGTCTCCAGAGTTCTGGGACCACAAACAGGCATTGACTTTTATCACAAAAATCCAGTTTGACAATGTAGGATGAAAAGGTCCCATGATTTTAAAAAGTCATAATCCTACAGACCTCAATGTAAATTTATTATTTGCACCAATATTGGAATGTATACATTTACCTTGTTGTTTAATTATAATTATACATAATCAATGAATATTTTAACCACTACTGAAGACTTTAATCTAGCATCCGTCTGAACATCCTTAGTTACTGTGAATTCACTATGTGAAAATGCTGCATTTTTTATTTCTGATGTATCTACATTTTTCATATATTTTTTATTTAAATTGATAGGAAATGATTTTCAGTTTTTTAGAAAGCTCTTAATAGCTTTACACATGACAACACATTTTTTAGAAGAGCTAGTTTTCTCTTCATTTGAAATATCTTTTATAAAGCTCTGCAAATTTTGCAATTTCCTTAGGATTTTCTGGGGTTTCGGGCTTTTATATATATAATAGACTCTGCCTGTACCTCGAATTCACAATGTCCAGAACTGTGATAAATGAATTTGTATTATGTACAAATTATTCAGTCTGAGATATTTTCTTATACCAGGATAAGCAAAAGAAGAGACAAAAGTAGTGTGTAGAAGTGATATGAAAGTATAATATGTCAAAAAATTGCAAAGCTGCTTTGGAACTGGGCAAACAGTGGAAGCTGGACTGCAAAAAGTTATTCTTGTAAAGGCTCAGAAGACAAATATTGACCAAGATTTAATCTTAGATATAGCTTAAATTGTCATGACTAAAATGTTGGTAGACATATTGATAGTAGCATTAATTCTTAAGATGTGTTAGAAAGAAATAAATAGCATATTGGAGTGAAGAGCAAAAGCCATTCCTTTTTTAGTGGGGCAAAGGACATGACTAAATTGTGTCACTTATCCCCATGCTTTGTAGAAGGCAAAGATTAGGAAGGAGGAACTAGGATAGTGGATGCATGAAACATGTAAACAACATGTGGATAGCATTGCCTGGCTTCCCTTGGTGATGGAAAATATAATTTATGAAGAGGGAAAATAAATTTAAAATAGAATTTCTGGAACCCAATTGAAAGAGATGGAGAATTCTCAGCCTTATCATATGAAGAATTGAAAGGCATGTTTGGGACACAAAAAGGAGGACAAGGATAAGTTATAGTTTGAAGAATACTAGAATAGATAAGCAGAATTTAGGTACTAATTTAGCAAGACATTGGAAAACTGACCACAACTACATCTGACAGACTGTCAGTGCTGTCATCCCAACAGAGGCTGGGTACCAAGACTTGAAGAAAAATCTGACTTAAAACTTGGGCAACTGCAGGACCTCATACTATGCTGCTTTGCATGCCCTCAAGCCTCTCTTTTCTGCATTCTGATGCAATAATCCTCAGCCACCACAAGTGTATTATATATTGTAAATATATGTTCATCAAATGTTTGTGTATCTAACGTCATGAAACAAAAATTTCCTGTCAGAAAAGAACACACAAACTGTAATACAATCACAGTGGAATATTTTAATGAACATATAAATAGATCAACCAAACAGAAACTAAACAAATATCACAGTTAAACCTTATCGTTGAACAAATTCACCTCCCAGATATGTAGTGTGTCATCAAGCAGTAGCATAATACAATTTTTTTTCTCAACAGCCCACAGTACTTTCTCAAAAATAGACCATATCTTAGACATTAAAGCATGCTTAAATAAGTAAAAATAATTGAAGTAATCTCATGCATTCTATTAGATAACAATGGAATAAAACTGGAAATCAGCATGAGAATCAAACATATATTTAAGAATAGTAAATGTGTCATAAAAGAAAGCAGGGAAAATTGAAAGTCACTACAATTAAAAGACTATGGAAGCCAAATACAAAAATCTTTGGAACATAATGAATGGAATTTTAAGAGAGGTTTATAGCTGTGAGCCCTTACATTAGAAAAACAGGCCATTTCTAATGAAGTAAGCGTGTTGTAACTTGGGAACCTAGAAAATACTAGAAATTTTCAAACCAAAAATTTACAGAAGAAAAGCTATTATAAAGGTCAGAGCAGTGACACAAGAGCCTGCCTGGCAAGTGCAAGGTCTTGGGTTCAATTCTCGATACAAAATTAAATACATAAATAAATTTTTAAAAATCAGCAGAAATCAAAAGAAAATGAGACTAAAAAATACAAAGGATTAATGAATGAGACCATGATTCTTGGAAGGGGTAAATGCGATGAATAAATGGTTTAAATGGTTAGTTAAACTCACCAAAGGAAGAAAAAGCAACCGCATCAATTTAATTAAAAATAAAAATGTCAAAATCACAACGACATTGATAACATCCAAAGGATTAAAAGAAACAGTTTTGAAAGTGTATATTTCAATATGTAGCAGAATCTGGAAGAAACTGATAAATTTGTACTATTTATCAGATTCTAGACACATATAACTTTAAAAAGTAAACCAAGGACATACCAAAGCCTTAAAAATATTAATAAGAGACAATGAAATTTTGACAGTAAGAAAAACTGGGACAGCCAAGAAAAACCCAGGATAGAATGGATCCACAATTGATATGCACCAGAAGTAAAATAAAAATTAATACCAATACTTCTCAAACTCCTTTATAAGGGAAGGCACTTTGTCCATCACATACATGGATACCAGCTTACCTTGATACTAAAACTAGACAAGAACACAACAAAAAAGAAAACCACTGGCCAAAATCCTTAATGAACGTAGATGACAAAATCCTTCCAAAAGAAGTTTGTAAACAGAACACAACAAATCATTTAAATATAATACATCATGACCAAGTTTTTTTTTTCCTTCTAGGGATGCAAGAATATTAAAACAAATAAATGAATAGCATAATCTATTTAAAAAGAAGTAAGTATAGAAATCAAATGATCCTCTAATAAATGCACAAAAAGCCATTGAAAAAAATACAACTATCATTCACAAGATAAATATTAATAAAGAAAGACAGAGAAGTACCCTACCTTAAAGTGATAAAAGCCATTTATGATACAACCATGGCCAACATTATACTGAATGATGAAAAACTTAAAGAATTTCCACTAAGTCAGTAACAAAAAAGGTGCCCACTTTTACCACTCCAGTCAGTGCACTACTTAGAAATGTAGCCAGAACATTTATGAAAGAGAAATAACAGGACTATGAATAGGAGGGAAATAAAATTATATTGAATTCCAGATATATAATTTTTCTGTTTGCAGTACTTATTGATGATGTTTTCATCTATGCTCATTAGGGAGATTGGGCTGTACTTCTTTGGTTGGGGCTTTCTCTGGTTTTGGTATTAGTGTAATACTTGTCTCTAGGAATGAATTAGTAAGGATTGCTGCCCTTTCAATTTCATTAAAAAATTTGAGAGCTATTGGCATTAACTTTTCTCTAAATTTCTTGTAGGATTCAGCTGTGCATCCATCAGGACCTGTGCTTTTCTTTGTTGGTAAATTTTAGTCGTGTTTTAAATTTCATTAACATATTGGGTTATTCAGAGTTTTTATATGTTCTTGAATCAGCTTTGGTAATTCATATATTTCTAGGAATCTGTCTATTTCTTCCATGCATTGCATTCTAGTCAAGTAAACATTTTCAAGATAGGTATGGATAATCTTCTGAATTTCCACAGGATCTGTAGTGATTTCATCATTTTCATTCCTCATTCCATGATATTGAATATTTTCTTTCCTTTTTTAAAGGTTGGCTAGGGGTTTATCAATTTTATTTATTCTTTCAATGAAACAGCTCTTCAACTAATTATTTCTTTGCCCTGTTTTCTTCATCTCAGTTGCATTAATTTGTGCTCTGATCTATATTTGCACTTTGGGCTTGGCTTGCTCTTCTTTGTCTAGAATATTCAAGTGCAGCTTTAGGTTGCTTATTTGTGCTCCTTCATTTTTCCTGATGTAGGAATTCACCACTATAAATTTCCTCTTAGAATCGCTTTCATTTTATCTCACAGGTTTTGAAATGAAACATTTGAATTTTTTTTTGATGGTATATATTATTTAATTTTTCTTTAATTTCATATGTGACCCATTGGTTGTTCAGGATGGTGATATTTAGTTTCCATGTATTCATGGAGTTTATGCAGTTTTTTTGGCCATTGAGTTCCAATTTCATTGCACTGTGGTCAGATAATATGCAAGGGACAATCTAAATTCTGTTTCATTTACTTGACCATGTTCTATATTGGTATATGATCTGTTTTAGAGAATGTTCCATGTGCAGCTGAAAAGAAAGTGTTTTGGGTCAAAGATTTTGTAAATGTATAATACATTCATTTGTTCACAAGTTTGGTTTAGTTCTGGTATTTTTTTGCTAAATCTTGGCCTAGTTGATCCTTCTCTTTGAGACAATGGGTGTTAAATTTCCTTGTTACAATGTGTTATTTTTATTTGATTGCACATGTCTATTAGTATTTGTCTTGTACAGTTGTGTGCTCCCATAATTGTTACATATAATATTCATGATTGTTATCTCTTACTCTTGACGTTTTCCCCTAACAAGTATGTAGTGACCTTATCTCCTTTGATCATTCTTGGTTTGAAGTTCATATTGCCTGCAAGCAGAAGAGCTACCCCTGATTTTTTCTGGTTTCCTGTCTGATGGAGGTTTATTTGCCATCCTTTACCTTTCAATTTTTGAATTTACATTTGAGTTAAATGTGTTCATTGTAAGTAGTATGTTGGATTTGTTTCTTGATCCACTCTGCCAGTCTGTTTGATTGGTAAATTGAGGCCATTTACATTCATGGTTTTAATTGTTATGTGTTGGTTTATCTTTGTCACGTTATTTTTCCCGTTTGTTCCCTACTTTTCCGATTTTTAAATTGCTTGGTGGTTTCTTTCTACTGTCTTTCTTGAAATTGTTATTTTTTCTCTTTCTAGAATATCTTTCCTTACTCTTTGCATGGTTATTTTAGTAGTCATGAATTTCTTCAGTTGTTCTTTGTCATGCAAGTATCATATATCTCCCCTCATCTTGAAAAGAATATGTTTGCAGAGTACATCATTCTAAAGTGGAAGATGTTTTCTTTCAGGACCAGAAATACTTTACTCCAAGCTCTACTTGACTAGATGGCTTGTGTGTTCTGTCATGACCCTGTTGGGCAATCCTTTAAGGATGATGGGTTTCTCTTCTCTAACAGCTTTTAATAATCAGTTGTTGTGATGTATGTCTGAAATCTTGATTTATTATATGACTTGGTATAGATTTATTTTGTTTATCGCTACTTGAAATTCTATATGCTTCACATAACTATATGCATGATTCTTTTTCCATGCTTGGGAAATTTTCTGCCATTGTTTCTGCAAATAGTTTTTTATGTCATATGTACTGGCTCCTGCTTTTTCATTGAAACCAATTATTCTATATTATTTTGCTTTGCATCATCTTGTAGCTGTTAAAATTTTATCTTTACCTTTGTTATTTTGAAGAGATCTTTTCTTTCATGATATCTAGCCACAGTACCCTCTTCAAATTCTTATGGTCTATCTTCAATTTCTTTCAAACAGTTTTTACAGCTTTCAATGGAATTTTTAATTTTCTGGCCATCTGTTTGAATCTGTTTCATGTTTTCTACTTTTTTCCTGTATTGATCATTCATGGTTTCCCTTTCCTTCTTATCATCATCCATTTGTTTATCTATCACTGCTCTAGATTTGCTAAGCAATTCCTTTATAAATGTTGACATATTTTACCGGCGTGTTTATCTCTGATCCGATTTTCTCTATAGCCTCATGGATTTATTTATTTACTTAAATTGGTATCATATCAGAAATTTCAGGTATGGGTCTAATATTTTCTTCTATCTCATTGTGTCCTGGACGTGTTCTTTCTGGACTAGAATTCTGAGATTGCATCTGTTTCTCCTTCTTTTTATTTTCTATTTCAAAAAAACATTTACTTTGTTTTCTATGTTGATCCTTGTAAGGCACAAGAGAAAAGAGAAAGGAAAAAGAAAAAATAAAACCAAATACATCAAAACAAAACAAAGCAATCCAGGAGTCCATCCACAGAAGACTGGATTAAAAAACTGTGGCATTTTTATATAATGGAATATTATTCAGCTATAAAGAAAGACAGTTTTGGGGACTTTGTAGGCAAGTGGTCAAAACTGGAGTCCATACTCATAAGTGAAATAAATCAGCGGTACATGTGCAGGCAACGTATTGTATCACTGGTGTAAGAACCTGAGGGTGGGAA